>NW_004624821.1:4614283-4663900 GCF_000247695.1 Heterocephalus glaber | reverse complement strand
GTGGAGGGGGTGAAGGGTGCACAGGTAATGGGGAAAAAGTAAGAACCAAGATACATCATGTACAGGTACAAGCACCCAATGATAAATGTAAACATTGTATACCTAAAATGTACCAATAAAAGAATAATGATAAAAAAAAGAATTGTTGAGCTGTTAAAAAAAAAAGAATTTTTTTGGCAGTTTTTTAAAGGAAAAAAAATCCCAGTCATATACTTACCATGTAAAAAAGCAAAAATGGATAATTATCCTGAGAAATATAAACAATCTCACAAAACCCATGTCCAGCTGTTCACAACAGATTTCCAAAATTTGGAAATAAGCAAAATGTCCTTCAATGCGTGAATGGTTAAATAAACTGGTGTATCCATACCATGAAATATAGCAGAGGGGGCAAAAAAGAACAAATTAAGTAGATGGCAACTTGGATGGCTCTCCAGAGTATTATGTTCTGTGAAAGAACTGATATCAAAAGGTTACATGCTATGTTATTCATTTATGTAACATTCTCTAGAGATTAGTGGTTATCAGGGGTTAGGGAGAGATGACACTACAACTATAGGAGGATGTGAAGAAAGAGACCTTTGTGGTGATGGGATAGCTGTGTATCTCGATTATGTTTCTGGTTACACAAATGTACACATACAACTGGATAAAACTGCACACATGTATTATATCAAATTGGTTTCTTGGTTTTGACATGCACCATAATCATATAAATTTTAACCACTGGGAAAACTGAGTGAAGGGTACTGGGCCTCTCCATACTTCCTGAGAATCTAGTTATTTCACAATAAAGAATTGAAAATACTTTCAGATTGTGAAGAGGTATTAGTCTATTTTATTAATTTCTAGTGGTATATTGAGGTCTTTTTAATTGCTTTCAACACATGAAAATTTGAGTGGCATAAAATCCTGGAATTGATTTTGTATGTTCAGTGGTGTTAGCCCATCCCATCAGTTTGTGTGAATTTGAAAAAGGTTATCCCTCAAAGCATGTGATTTCATCTATTGTAAAATGATTATAATGAATTTATTTAGTTAAAAATACTTTATTCTTATGTGCCATAAAATTTATCATAAAAGATATGCATTTACATGTCTATAAGGCAAATGTATATTTTTTATATCTATTGTTCATACATTTTGAGATACATATGGCTTATTACTGTATTACGGATGTTTAAAATGGACCCTGGTCAATAATTGGTTCTTTAATTTTTTAAATGAATGAACATACTAAGAAAAATACTTCCCTGTTAGGTATTTTGGAGGGCAATGGGCATTTGGATGCCTGGATGATAGGGAATTTGGCTAGGTGCATCGCTTATCAAACAGTCATTGTCACCATCATTATTTTCAGCTCCTGCCTTGTAAAATCTGTTTTTAAGAGAAATTTTCAAGACTACTGAAGGGCTAGACTTTGTATTTTACAAATTCATATGTGTTTCTATAGCTTCTCACGTAATTATTTTTAATTTACTTATTTTATTGACATTTTGAGGTAAATATTTTGAGTACAATATGTGTACAAGAAAAAATAGACACATCAAAATTATGGAGCTTCATTTCCAATTGGTAGAGATCTTGAGTATCTAAGTCAGGGGAAGATAATGAGGAAAATTCTGAGTGCTTTTGGCTTACTTTCTGGGACCTGGGGTGTATCAACTTTTCCATCTGCCCTGTGGTGAGGAAAACTTCCTCATCCTTCTTACACACTAGGTTGACAACAAGATGGAATTTTTAATGTTTTGTATTGTTTTCTTTTCCTTATTATCAAAGATATTAAATGTAGGCCATAATTAATTTAAATTAGAAATACTTATTAAGATTTCTAAGTTAGAATTCTTAGATTACTGGGATTCTGGGTTACATGCTTTTTAACCATAGTGAAAAATATCTATATGTCCCACCCTTCCCAAAAAATATAATTTCTAAAACGGAATGTATAGCTTCCAAGATATTTCCTATTAATAGAAAATTAGTCTTCAGTGTGAGATACGTTATGACTCAAACATCCTTCACCCCTAACACTGGTCAGTGTCTGAGGCTCACATGCTTTGTATATTGATTATATAGTAGATGGTCTTATTTGAGCCCTTGTATCAATTCTCGCCCTTCACTAGAGGTTTACTGGATTAACAAATGCATATCCAAATCTACTTATCCACTTTAAGCAAATCTAGATTAAACAAAGACACTTTTACTCTTTTATGGTTGTAGATTTGGTTTTTGAGGGAGAGTTATAAAAAAACCAACACTGTAAACATAGAATCAATAGTCTAAAATACTCTAGTATCAGAATTTTCTTTTGAGACACATTTCTCATTCTTATCTATTTCAAAACCTGAATCAAATACTGGATTTGTGGTCAAATTAGAAGCTTGACCCTTACCAAATTTATGATCTTAGAGCATCAAGATATCACTTGAAAATCTGAAACTCTAAGACAGCGTGGGGTCACTTTCAAAAATTACAACCTGAAACCTATTTGTGTAAGTCTAATCTTAGAATATTACAAATTCATATAAAACAGAAAATGGTGCACTGTAATCCAAAATTTTATGCATCAAATTGACTAGATTATAATTGTAAATAATTTGAACACTAAATATTGCTGGAAAAGTATTTTCTAGATACAGTTAAAATGTCCAATCAGTTGATTTTCAGTAGATTATCACTGAAATGTAAGTGGCCGCATATAGTTAAGTGGAAATTTTCTGAAGAACAAATTCTACCTTGAAACAGAATCATTGGCTTCCACCTGAGAGGTTCCAGTTGAGCCTACAGATTTCGTACTTGCCATCCTATGCAATTACATATGTCAATTCCTTGGAGTATATCCTTGTGCACACAAATGTACACCTCTGTATCCCTATCTAGGTAACTAGCTATGTCACTGTCTATGCATCTATGTATTTACTATCCATCTATCTACCTGCTACTGTTTATCTGAAGAACCCTGAGAATGGGAAGCAGAAGTGCCTACAATAACTACTTAAACATCAGTGATCCAAGCTGATACACCCATCACCCAGCTTAAGCAAGTATGAATACAGGTATAGTTTTATTTATTTCCACTCACTTACCTCCTCCAGGTCATCCTAATCTATCTATCTTCTATCTATTATCTCTCTACTTATCTATTTACATATGTACATATATATGAAAAATGTTGGAAAAATACAAGCACAATGTCCATCGCATCAGAATGTAATAATTCTGTAATATTATCAAATACTCAGCTGCTGAGCAGCAGTGGTTTTTATGATTGGATCTTCAGGTTCCTAGGGTTAGAGGTGATATTGCGGGAGTTAGAAATATGGGAATGAGACAAAAAGCCACCAGCTAAATGCTCTAGGTCAGTAACCAAAGTTCGAGAGTAATGCTGCTACCTCGTATCTATTTTACTAAATGGGATTCTGAAAGTTTTATTCAACGAAAAAGTTCTGTCATGAAAAAAAATTAGAAATTACCAAATAGGTAAAGAATAATGCTATTCAAAATAACAACACTAGTTCTAAATTTGTCAAACTAGAAAAAGTACACTTATTAGAGAAGTGGTTTGGATGTTGCAGGAGATATTTTAGCTCACAGAAGAAACTGGTGTGAAGGACAGATTATTACGGTGTTTAAAAACCTCGTTACTGATAACTTGGTACAGAAATACAGAAAAATGAGTTACTGCTTGGTGTTACAGTACTTTAATCATATTTTTATCTATGTAATTGTTTTATTAACTTTAGTTGTGGTGTAAGGGGAATTTATGCAACTGACTGGTGGAAGTTTGAAAGGAGTTTTCATGCAAGATTTGGATAATAAAAGAGAAAAGAAAAATTGCTATAGAATTCAATGGGAGGCCTTCAATGGGCTTTCTTTTGAATAAAAGACCTCTTATTAAGTTAGAAGGAATCAGGAAAAAAAAAATAGTAGGTATATTACAAGAGCACGTCACTGTCCCTTGAGAATGAGAAGCAGAATTGCCTACGATAACTACTTAAACATCAGTGGTCCAAGCTGAAAAACAGTGGGGAATAAGTGAGAAAGTAAGATAAACTAATATTAAGAATTCAAAACTTTAAAGAATTAATAGTTATAAGATATTCCAGAAGTGAATAAATTCTGAGTGTGAAGTTCAAGGTTTTTTTAAATAATCATTCAAAGCAATGAAATTCCTTGATATAACTTAAAAATATATCTAACTACAAAACAACTCTAAAGACTTATTTACTTTCATATTTGTTAATTTATGTTTCTCCATTTTAAGTGTTGTTGTTATAGCTACAGAACAGCCGCACTGATATCATTAGAATTTCTCTTCTGTTTTTTGTTTTATCTAAAACATTTTAAAGCACACTAAAAGATATCAAAGTTTATGGTTGTAAATCAATATAGGTCCAACCATCAGTCATTTTTGATTTTAAAAATGATTTGTTCCTACATTTACAATTAAAATGTATACATTTTACAATCAGAAAAAAATAACCACCCAAAAGTTAACAGAAGAAGAGGCCAGTGGGATACTAAAATATTTTACTATTTACAAAATCTGTGTTTCTTAATAATACTGGTGGAAAGCAGTCAAAACAAGACAGAAATGATATTCTGAACAGTGATTCTTTGAATTTCTTGAATTCATAAAAGTGTCTTCTGGTAAAAAAAGAAAAACAACCTGAAATAACTATATCAAGGCTAAGATAATTTTCTTTTAATGATCACCAATAATTTAATGAGAGTTATTGTATGCATACATATAAACAGTTGATAAAACTCAAGAGATGTCATAACATTTGCCCCCAGTAGATGCAACCTACACTGCATGGTCGCCTTACGACCATGCATTTCTACAATTCACTCCACTTCTCTCAGATGAGAAGAAGCTCAGATGAGGGAAGTGGAGTGAATTGTAGAAATGCATATATCTTTATCATCATGACCCTCATCACAGTAATAAAGTTCTGTATGATAAGAGCTGGAGTCTTCCTATATAGTACTTGACCAATGATACCTCTCCAAACTGGAGTTCCAAGGTTGAGTTTTCCAGAATTACTAAACCTTGCATAATCAAAGCTAACTTGAGAATGATAGATTTCAATCAGATATTCAGACAATTAAAACTCTAGACCTATTAATATTTTGTGATGATTCACATGTGAAAATACTGAATAGTTTCTCTGGTATGAGAAACTTAAAATGTAAATAATGATTAAAATGAATAATTGATAGTGGGAAATAGGAAGAAAATGTCCAAAGGGGTAGAGGAAGTGGGAGGGTTAGGGGAAAGGAAAGAAGGGAAAGGAAAAATCATGAGAAAAGGAAAAAATGGAAACAAAGTCTTTGTAAATAGGGAAGGGTGGAGGGGGTGAAGGGAGGACAGGAAATAGGAAAAAAATTAGAACCAAGGTACATCATGTACAGGTACAAGCACCCAATGATAAATGTAAGTGTATTGTATACCTAAAATGTACCAATAAAAGAATCTAAGGAAAAACAATTTTCTGATGATTATTTTGCCTATTGACCTGCTGTGTCAATATTTTCTATAGATCATTAGTATATGCTTCAGCAGGTACATAGTTAAATTAAATAAATCTAAATTTTAAGACAAAAGCAATGTTCATTGTTGGGTAGGGACATCTTGAAAGAGCCAATATAAAGAAAGAGATCTGAAGTCTTTTGTTGGAAATTTAGTCTACAAAGGTGAAATGCATGTTTAAAAAAACTAATATAGTTGGGGATTTAGCTCAGTGGTTCTGCTGCCTGCCTTGCAAGTGCAAAGTCCTGAGTTTGATCCCCGGTACCCCGCCGGCAAAAAAAGAAAAAGACAAAAACCTAATATAATTAAAAAATGGATACTATATGTATTTTAAGTACTAATAATTAAATACATATTCTTCCTCACTAAATAATATGATGTGGTCATTGTGAATATGAACCTTTACAAGTGTAACTGTTTTAATCCTGAACATTTAATTGTATTTGAACTAGACTTGGTATTGTAACAGCAGAAGATCCACCTCAGAGTCTAAATTCTTCTAAAAGTCAACATGTAGCTATTACTGTTACCAACATCAGATAACCAGAAACTTGGACTATGAGAAAAATCTCCAGTAAAATTCCCTACAATATTAGAAAACAATGCATTAATTTTGATTAAAAAATGTTATACCATATTGCAAAAAATAATCTACATTCCAGGAATTTTTATTTGGCATTAGCAGTTGGAGATTTCTATCGTTCCAGGGAGGTCTCGGGTACTGCAATTTTGAATTTTACCTCTACTGTAGAGAATGTGACATTTTAAGAAAGAATGGAAAAATTATTTGAGGGAATTTGGGCATTGAAATGTAGTCCAAAAGACTAGGTGCATAATAATATATAATTATGATTTGCCTATGGGAACTCTTCCACAGCTGAACAAGTTATGAAGAAATGACAAAGAGTTTTTCTTTGGTAAAAGTTGCCTAAGAAATATTGTGTATGGATGACTCTTCTAAGCTTGTACTAGATAATACCAAAACAAAACCTAACATTATCCTATTCATGGTTAAGATTGAAAAGGATTGTTTGTCTTTCCTATTTCCAATTTTAAACTCAAAATATTATTCTGAATCTTGTATTTATTTATTTACTTTTTTTGAATCTTGTATTTATAACACACCAGAATGACACTAATCTCAGGACAATTCTGATGCTCCCAAAATGAAATTAACATTAATTCAATTTAAATGTCAAAATACATGACTGTCACACAGTTTCACAAAAGGTTGTTGAGAATTCATGAAGTCTTGTTATGACTCAATCAGGTAAAAGGAAGATTCTGCGAGTACCAAGGTGACACAAGCAAGTTTCGACTTTGTGAAGATCGTACCTTATTGGAAGATGGAAATGATAAAGAATAGGGAGGTATAATCGAGTGAGCACTAAGCGGAAGTACTTAGTGGAAGTACTTGTGGAACACAAGGGATAAGTCTGAAAGGGAGAGTGACAAGGGCAACAAAGTATCTGTGGGGAAATTGGCCTGTGATCTGGGCGGAAAAAAGATACTTTGGGCCAAACTCATTGAAGACAGACAGAGAGAGAGACAGCTTGAATGAAAATATCTTAACACACTAAATGGTTTGGGGAAAATATTATATATATTATGGGTAATGAATCCAGTGTGTGGTGAATGATGGGAGAGATAAATATTAAGTTCAATGTGTTAGGGAATCTTGCATAACATGCAAGAGTGTTTAATCTTAACTCTGAAAAAAAATTAGGGAAATTTAGAAAGGGAAGCTGAGGTCTAGATTTTACTTTTGGATTTAGACAGAAAAGAATTATTTTAGAGGCAGAAAGACCAACCAACAGGTATTTAGCTATACAAACCTCAATGGACTGATACAACCTGTCCTTTAGCTATTTAATCTCTTAGGACACAGTTCTGACAGTAATAATCAAGGACATCATAAGCCAATTATCTAGCAACACACACTAAAGACAAAAATGTTCCCGGAATATTCTAACTATAGCAACTTTTACAATATGACAGAAACAAATTCTCAAATTCACTATTTTATTTTAATGCTTAGTCACATATTGGTTAGGAGTTTCTTTTATGTAAATTCTAATCACACAGAATAATGTATGAATCAAGAAAGATAATGTGTTTTCTTCAATTTTGTCTTTTTAAAAATTACAATCACCCAATTGTCCCTAATCATAGCTATTACTTTCTAGTTCTATTTTTTCCACAGAATTTATTAAGACATTGAGTAACTCTGCAATGTTTCATGGATGATGTGTTGCTAAAAGCAAACTTTTTAATGTCTCGTTAGTTATTTGGGGGAAGAATTCAATTCAACATTCTGTCACTGAAAAGTTGACAAAGGGGTAGTTCTAGAGTGAGTGAAATTTGGAGTGAATACTTGGAGAAAAAGACCTCCTCCCCAATATCATCATGGAGCACAAAATTGAGGGAGAGAATTTAGGAACATACACAATTAACACAAAAGGTTGTAAATAGTATTAAGCACTAGAAGCCTTAGACCATAAGACAAAGGATACCATACGGATCTGATAGTAGGTAAATGGACTATTTGGCAAGAGGAAATTATTAACCAAGGTTTGGGGTAGCAATAGCGCAGGAAACACAGGGATGTTGGGGTGCTTGCACCACAAGAGAACAGTAATTGTTAAAATGGTCAATAAATCCTGAAGCATTTTTGAACACTATCAGTAGGCTTAGGAAAAATGTTTGATTGTTATAGGCAGCGTCTAGAATTTTTTTTAAAAAACCTGTTTCTTCTGAAAAAAGGTAATGGGATAGAAAAATCAGAGAGGTGTAGAAGCATGGGAAATAAAGTAACATTTATTGAGAGGTTATTAAAATTCAGTTGATCACAATGCATAAGCAATAACAAAATAAACCTCAACTTAGGTAAGTCCACCCATTTAGTTTGCAAATGAAAAGACTGAGGTAAGAGTCTGATGTACTTTGCTCTGTGTCATGTACCTCCACCTTGGAACAGGTATCCTCAGGTCGCAATGGGAGGCCTGCTTGCTGCTAACAGTCTGTCTTTTCACTAAATATCCTGCATTAAAGAGAATGATGACAACCACTCGTCCTCTAACCTAAGAAACTAATGATTCTGCTGACCTTAAGAGAAAAGATAGGGGAAAAAAAAGGAAAGACAAAAGGAGAAAGGAGAAATTTGGGTGAAATGGTAGATTGTAACTATGACTACCAATTAATCCTCATATTCATATTCATACTTGCTTTTTTTCCTATAACTAGGTAAAGACTGTTTTCTCTGTCCTTGAGTTTGGGCTGGTCTTGTGACTTTCTTTGACTATTAGAAAATGACAAAGTAAGATATAGAACTAACCTAAGTGCCTGTCAACAGATGATTGAATAAAGAAAATGTGGTGTAGATATACTATGGAGTACTATTCAACCATAAAGAAAAAAATTTTGGGGCCAGGGATTTTAGCTCAGTGGCACCATGCCTGCCTCACAAGCACAAGGCCATGAGTCCAATTCCCAGTAACCCCCCTCCCCCCAAAAAAAGAAGAAGAAAAGAAATTTTATGTCACTTGCAGGAAAATGAATGCAAGTGGAGATCTCTATGTTGAGTGAAAAAGCCAGACTGAGAAAGATAAGTATCAGACGTTCTCCCTAATACGTGGAATCTAAACAAGATGACATGAAAGTAGGTAGGAGGAAAACTATCATTAGACAAGAAGGGAATAATAGAGAGGAGAGAGAGGGGGAAGTATAAGAGAGAATAATGGGAGATAGATCTGATCAAATTACATTAAACACAGTGAAACATAATATTTTATGAAATGAATAGGTATTGATTAAAATATTTTCTCAAAAAAGGAAAATGGCAGAAGGAATGGTATGTGATTTCTGAACATATACAGTTTCCACATTTGTCTGTCAGAGCCATTCCACATAACTTTTTGGGAAAAAAGTCATTTCACAATTAAATTATGGTTAGGGCTGTCTGAGGTCTAGTCTTTTTACCTCTCGCGACAGCTGAGGCCTCAGTGGTCCTGTGATGCTGTGACTGTGATGCTCAAGGACAAGATTACATCAGCTGAAGAGAGAGTAGTGATTCAAAAAGAGAATGGTTTTCACCTGGGGAGGGGCAAATTCCTTATCAGCTTAACTCATCCCACCTACTGTTGTAAGAACATTTTGCTCATCTCACTCTCCTTATCAACATAAACTCCTCAACGACCTAAGATCCTCATCAGTGTAAGATCCTCATTGTCGTAGGATCACCGCTGCCCTCTGAGACATCTGATATTTCCTATGAACCCACTAAATAGTGGCAAACTCGGAGTGTCTTTGTTTTTGGCTGCTCTGAGGCACTGACCTCCTGGCCTCCCCATATACTTTGAAACTATGGAAGTCTCTACTGTCTTTTTTTCTTTAGGCCTGGCTGTTCCCCTTTCTAGGTAGTCAGAGGATTGATCGAGCTCTGATATTTGTCCTCTTGGAATCCAACTACTATGTAAAGCAGCAAGATTCAACTGAATAATGACAGACAGAGAGACAGAGAACTGTAGATATTTTAGACAGCCCTCAACCATTCCACCCTCCTCAGTTAAGGTTCCAGGTACTTATATAATGTCTTTTAGGATGTTCTGGTCTCAGCCACATTCCAAGTTAATGGCAGCTACACAAATAACTCTAGTTTACATGATTTGAAAAGAACAACCACAAAGTCTTGACAGTAAAATTATGGGAAGTAATACACCCTTACCCTTTTTAATTTGGGGAAAATTTGGTATGCAGCAAAGACTAACTAGTATAACTAGTTTGGAGATCCTGAAGTGGAGACAACAAATCATTAGGAAAATGTAGACAGATGGGTAGAGTAGTATCACCTTAGTTTCTATTTTCATTCAAACCCTTAAGCCTATACCTGACATCAAGAATACCTCTATTAAAATATAAATATTCCTTGGGAACAATAGTTACTTAGCAAGGATTAGCTGACAATCAACAGAATGCTGACATTTGACAGAGACAGAGATTCTGTTTAAGCCTGACTCAGAAAAGGGCATTAGCAAATTACCAGGGAGAACTGCAATTGCACAAAGCTGTGTCTCCTGCCACCACCATCACCTCCTGGATTACATTCACCATACTCACTCACTACGATTGACTCACAGCTACCCACATTATGCAAATACCCTCCTAGGCAATAGTTAGGGTTTTCCTTTATACTCTTCTTCATTGGCCTATTTTAAAGATAATGACACTGAAACTCAGTAGGTTTAATACCGTGATTGAATCCTCAGAGTTTACAAGAGTCAGTGTGACAATCAGCATCTAATTCTGTCCAATGCCAAAATCCATGTCCTTTGCTTATATAATGTAATATTTTGTAATTTATAGGTCCTCCTTTTTTGAGAACAGCTAGTCAATTAAAAATTGGTAATTTTGAAAAATAATCAAGTTCTACAGAAAATTGATCCATGTCTGACAGGTATAGACTGCATTAAAATTAAAGATGAAAAGCAAATTTATAAGTATTCTAATGTAAATATTAAAAGTAAATAGTTATTTCAAATCTGTCTGATGACTTTTAGCAGTAATAATTTTATTATAGCCATATTGGGTAATGAAATGATATAATATTGTTTCTCACTGGTATTCCTCACTGTCCTATATTGAAACTCCTTGGAGCTTATTGGTTCTGAGCTTTTCTCAGGTTTATAAAAATCAAAGTGACAAAGTCTTGGCCATATTCTGAGCTAGGGGTGGAATAGGATATCTGTAAAGAAATCAATGTAGGAAGAAGTCAAGGAGGAAAACATAGGAACAAGGGGGAAGAGGGAAAACCAGAAGATGTTGAAAATACATGCAGCTTCTTATCTGTAAGATCAACAAATGCATTTGACCTATTTATCCCATCCTGTTTTCAAGCATCTATTCACCTTGTGCCAGCCACTGATCTGTAGAGGGAGTGGTAAATAAATCACATTATTTGACCCTCAGGAAAAGTAGACAATGTGACTTGTCAAAAAAAAAAATGGTATTAAGGGAGATTTGACGGTGAGCTACCTGATTCATAGGGTTCCTGAGATAATATCTGTGACAGTAAAGCTTGATTATCAACTTTATTGGATTATGAGATGGATCATATCATGGTGACACTATATTTATCATTGGATTAATCTACTGATGTTCATAGCTGAATGTGTGGCTAGGCGGTGAGGCCCAGTTGGAGGTGGGTCACTGAGCACGTGCCTTTGGAGGGAATGTTTCTCCCTGCTTTTCTTCCCCTGTGCCTGCCTTCCTTGCCACTGTGAAATAAGCAGCTTTGCCCACTACACATTTCCATGATGACATTCCTGCCTTGGAGCCAGCCGACCAGAGAGCTGAAATCTCCAATACTGTGAGGAAAAATAAACCCTTCCTCCCCCAAAGATAAATGTAATCAATAAGCTGCAAGCATGTACTAATAAAAAAAATGTTTAAATCCTTTCTTTAAATTGTGTGTGTTGGATATTTGGTACCAATGATGAAAACTTGATTTCATTTTCCACTCTGAGATGCAGCTTCATTAATTCTACTCTGAATTCGATCTCTGGTTAAAAAAATAGTTAATAATCCAATCCTCTTATTGTTGTTATTGGCAATATGATATATAAGAGCAAGGAGGAGTAGAGAGAGAGAGAGCCCTTTATGGAAGATTGCTTCATTTCTAAATGATAACTTTCCATGGAAAGTCTTATGAAATCATGTCCCATTAAAAAATACAGGATAACACAAGTCAGTTCAATTCCAAAGCTCAACTGTTAAACCATCTTACAGTATTAGTATGAATCCACTTCTTTTCCTTAATGCTGTGTGTTATGCAGTGACAGTTTCAGTGTACCAGGGCTTCTCAGGCTGAGGAGGATTTGGCCTTCCGGGGATATCTGACAATGTCTGGAAGCAGTTAGGGTTGTAAAATTGATATGTGGGTGCAATTGGTATCTAGTGGGTACAGAAAAAGATTTTGCTAAAAATCCTACATTAAACAGAACAAGCCCCTCACCCCCCAAATAAAGAATATCTGACTTAAAATGTCATTAGTGCCAAAGGTGAGTAAAATCGCTCTGTATCATTTTATATAAATTTTTAAATCCTTCCATATCCTCAACCAAAAATATGATGTATTCACAATGCAGGCACAAAAGACAAACCACTAAAAAAGTTTTAGAAATGTTCACTTTTTCCCCCCAAAATAAGGAAATGGAGTTACACAGAAGACAAATGACTTGAAACTGGTGAATGACTTAATTTCTTTTAAATCTTTGGCTCAGACATTAATAATTGGAGTAACATCAGTATTCATTTGGAGACAATAAACTTCCAACTGATCTTTGTTTTTCCAGTCATGCACATCAGGTCCACAAATAGTGATCTAAGCCTCTGACTGTAGAGATCTTCTTTTTATTTATTTATTTATTTTTGGTATCGGGGATTGAACTTGGGTCCTTGAGCTTGCGCAGTAGGCAGCGAAACCACTGAGTTAAATCCCCAGTGAGATCTTCTTTTTAAACAACTCTTACATATGATGGCCAACTATAAAATATTCCCCTGAAGTTTTTCTTTCATTCATTCCTTCCCTTTGTCTCCCTCCACCTCCCTCCCTCCCTCCTTTTCTTTCTCCCTCCTTCCCTTCCTTCCCTTCCCTTCCTTCCCTTCCCTTTTCCTTCCTTCCTTCCTTCCTTTATTTTGTAGCTCTGGAGAGTCAACCCATGGCCTCATGCATGCTAAGCTAGTTTTTGTTTTGTTTTTTTTTACCACTGAGCTTTAACCCCAGCACTGATATTTTTTCATGAAAGAAAAATGAGTGTCTTACTTACTTAAATCCAAATTATGACTGTAGTAACCTCAGTGATATCTAAAATAAAATGTTCTGATCTTCTGGCCTTAATTCTTGATTCATTAAATTAAAATCATACAGATAGTTCATTTATTTTGGGGAACTTATTCTAAGAGCACAAAAGAAATACTTTGAGGCACACTAAAGCATTCTTGATAGACCAACATTGTGTTCATCTATTAATAGGCTATTAACTCATACAACCAGTCCTGAAGTCCTCTTTCTTGAATGGTTTAGTTGCACCGTCATGGCTGTCTCAATGTCCTGAACTGATTCAAAACATTTACCTTTCATATACATTTTGACTTTGCCGAAGATCCAGAAGTTCACTTGGGGCTAGATCTGACGAATAAGGTGGATGAGGACACACGGTAATGTCTTTTATTGGAAAGAAATTACCATAACAGAAGAGATGTGTAACATGGAGCAATGTCATGATGGAGAATGACATCATTTGCCCACATGAAAGAGGCTTTTCTGATCTGCTTCAGAAAGTGGCAAGAATGCTGTGATAAATGTCTTTAAAGGAAGAGGGGGGACTCTGAGGAAGATTAATGGTAATGTGTCTTTTACTATAATTTTTTTTTTGAGACAGGATCTGACTATATACTTCAGGCTGGCATTGAACTCACTATCATATCTCAGGCTGGCCTCGAACTCATGGCAATCCTCCTGCCTCAGCCTCTAGAGTGCTTGCAATGTTATTTCTTTCATTTTAAACATTCATTTTATTTTTGATCACCCCTTATATTGTTATGATTTGAATCCTAAGTATTCCCCCCAAAGTTCATGTATTGAAAGTTTGGTCCCCGGGTGATGGTGCTATTTGGACATGGTGGAAATTGGAGAGGTGAGCGCTCATGGAGGGAAGTTGAGCCATGGGGGGTGTGTGTGCCCTAGATGCCTTTGAAAGGGACATTGAGACTCTCTGTCCTCACTTCCCACATGCTATGAGGTGAGAAATTTTGCTTCACAATGTACTTTATCATGATGTTTGGCCTCAACATAGGCCAAAGAAATAGGGCCATGTGACCATTTACTGAAACTGCTGACACCAAGGGCCCAATAATATTTCCTCTTGTTAAACTGCCTATTTGAGGTATTTTTTTCACAGCCACTGAAAGCTGACTAACACCTCTGTTCTCTTTTTAGTCATTGAAATAACATTCTCAAAGGATCTCTCTCTGTATGGCAACATTTTATTTCATCTGTACTTGCTGTGTGTTGGTGCTATGATTTACCTAAGTACCTTTAAGTTTTATAAAATAAGAGCTGACAAACACATCCCAAGTTCATTAAAAGAAACTCTTGAATGAGAAGGCAGCTGACCAGGGTTTGCAGAGCTAACACAGAGAGTGTAGTGAAGCTTTCATTTCTTATCATCTTAGTTGTACTCTCCAGTTTCTTAGGCTCCCAATTCTTGACTGTTTTTGACCCTACAGTTTCCTTAGACTCCTGCATAGACCTAAATGCCCCTGGCCATACCCGTTGAATCAAAATTAAACTATTGATTTCTTTACCACTTATGATACTTATACCTCAGTTCCTAATTTTCACTCTGCAGAATCCTGCAACTCGAGTGTTGTAAGCACTTCGAAGACCATACTGAAGAACAATTTTTCTTCCTTGTCTTCACTACAGACCAGAAATGTAGCCCTCTTAACCTAAATCCTTAACTGATCTCCATCTTTTAAGGCTACAGGGGTTTTAATGACTAATAGTTAGAGTATTGTACAACATGAAGTACATCATCAACCACAATCTTGTTAGCTCTTAGCTAACACATGTTAAATACCAAATCCGATGATTGAAATAAGATCCGTATCAGTAAGACTTTCCAAAGCATGATGGCCAGGAATGTGTAGTAATTACAGAAGTCATAATTGGAGCCAGGCATCCAGAATCCCTATTTTAATGCTCTTTTCAGTAAAAAATAATCTAGGATTGAGAAGGGTTTGAAGGAGAAATCACTTGTCAATTATCTAGATCAGGGATTTGTAAATTTGGGCTCCTAACCAGTCACCTGTATTTGTTAATAATGTTTTATGAGGCTTTGTCTTTTCAAGGAAGCTGGAGCTGGAAGGGGCCTTGTGGAATACATAGCATGTGTTCCTCGGTTCCACTTAAATGGTTCATAAAAGCAGTGAAGGAGGAAATTCTTTGAGCTATTTTAATAATACATAACACCTAGGAGAATATTTTTATCCATCATAATATCTACAGACTTTACCTAGAATAATATTTACTAATATCACATGACCAGAACCTCTGATTGTTCCCGATATTCTCAGAATGTGTTCTAAGAAGTGGTAGATGGTCCAGAAATGTTCTATGCTTATAGTTCCATTCTTTTTAATAAAGTGGATGTCAAAAGGTGATATTATTTAATATATTCAAAGTATGTATAGGAGAATTCAGGCCTGAGTCTGAGAATATGCTCAAGGATTATTCAAACACATAGCTTGCCAAATTTCCCTTTCTAAGAGTGTTCCTTGTAATATAGTTTACTAGTTCATAACAAGAAATCTTGCACAGCAAATGGGTCATAAAGCTTGGTCTTCTTCATGTTCTGAAATGAAGAAAGAAAAAAAAAAGGAAAAGGAGTGGAAGGAGAGTTACAAGTACTTTACCTCTTCCTTTGCTATTGATGTATCTACAACATTTGCATTTTTAGTGTATGATTTCAAATAAAGACATTTAAATTGAACTTGCTGCAAAGTTAAATCTAAGTTAGTATGTAATTTGAAGTACACTTAGCATGAATTTTGGTTTAGCTAATTTTCAAAATGAGTTCAATACATATTACTGACAAGGTTTCAAGTCATGTAGTGTGCTTATGAAATTACACATATTATACACACGTAAGTTCAAAACACTATCAGGAGCAAAGATTTGAGAAGGGCACCCCTTATTTTTAAAAATTCACCATTTGATCTGAAAGAGTCTTTTTTTATATTAAGATACTTTTTGTAGCAATTGAAATAAGATTCTACTCAAATTGGCTAAATGAGGAAAAAAGGAAGTTTGATCAAGGCTCTTTTTAACTCAATTCTTAGAAAAACTCCAAAGATTTTATCATCTCAGATTCAAATCTGAGAAGTACATATCCTGGCATTTCTTACCTCCTTTACTGTAGTGGGATTTTCTTTCTGAAACTAAACAAGTTCTGCATCAGAGAAGTATACAGCTATGTTCCAGCCAGCCTTCATCAGATACCAACTGTCAAGCCTGTGAGCCAAAGTGTGTCAGGAGCCATTCTACATAATTTTGGGGAAAAATCATTTCACGATTATGATTAGGCCTAGTTTTCTTGCCTCTAGGCCAGCTATGACACGCCGAAACAGAACTCTAATTTTGCCTCTCATCATAGCTGACACCAGAATGGTCCTGTGATGCTGTGATGCTCAAGGTCAGGATTACATCAGCTGAAGACATCCTGGTTCCTCGAGAACCCAGTACTAAGAAACGTTTCACCTGGGAAGGGACAAATTCCTTATTAGCTTAACTCATTCCACCTATTGTTGTAAGGACATCTTTGCTCATCTTACCATCCTAATCTACATAAGATCCTCATCAACCTGAGATCCTCATCAGCATAAGATCCTTATCAATTTAGGATTACGGCTACTCTCCCTCTGAGCCATGTGATACTTCCTCCGATTATCAGATCCTTCTCAGTTTAACATCATTGCTACCTTCTGAGTTAGCTGCTATTCCCTATGAACCCAATAAATAGTGGCAAACTCCAGGTGCCTTTGTCTTTGTTGTCCAGAGCAGCATTGATCAGGCCCATAACCCAGCTTCTTCTCTAAGTTGAAGAAGTTTCCTGTCTTTATTCTCTAATTCACCTTGCTGTCATGGCTCACATGAGACCAGGATCCACTGCAGGGGTTCTGGTAACACTGCCTTTCCCTGTTCCTTACAGCAAAGAATAATAATCTGACCAGAAAAAAAAAAAAATCTGACCAGGACTATGGTCTGTGAGTGGGGAAATACTGACCCCCTTTCTCACAAATATGTGATCGAGTAGAACAAATGAATGTAAGATGGCCAAGAGGCAAAAAGTCCCCATGCCATACACACAGTAAACAATGATTTAAATTAAATGTATCTAACATGCAAAAGAGGTCAAGTGAAAGGTAAAAATAGCAGAAGGAATATTCTGGGCTCTCGGACTAGAAAGTACAGGTTCAAATCCTCACTGTATCTCCTGATAGCTGTATGAGGTTAAGCAAGTTACTTACCCTCTTTAGGCTTCAACTTATTTATCTCTACAAATGGCAGTGATACTAACACCTACACAGAGGTATTTTGTGATAATTAAATGAGAGTAAAACCTGTTATTCTAGAAAACTGTTTAGAATAGTGCCTGACACATGAGAACCATGAAAATTAGGTGTCACTATTGTCATTATTATTAACTTTAGATATGAGAGGCAAAGATAAACCTTGTAAAATATCAAAGAAGGGGGAAAACAGGGAGAAAGTGGGGAGTTGATTGTGACCTATACTGAAAGTGAAGAGTAAAGACTTGTCATAATAGAGGGGAGGAAACAGCCTTCTACACGGAGATAGGAATATTCAGTGCCAAAGCATGGCAATGTAACAAAGCAGAATTGCAGTGGGCCAAACAATGTGACTGAAATGAAGAGAAAACTTGTAACAGGTTCTTAAATAACAGGCTTTTCTAACAAAATTATGCCAGGTGATTATGCCAGATTATGATCCTGCAATATAATTGAAAAATTTTTCAGCTTACATTTATGTTGTTTATTATGAAACAATTATACATCCCTCATTTTATTTAACCCAGTCATTAAAAACAATTCTATATAAATACTACACACATGTAAATACCGATTAGTTTCTCTAGTGTGAGACACTGAAAGTGTAAATAAGGACTAAAAGGTATAATAAATAATGTGAAATAGGAAGAAAAGGGGCAAAGGGGAAGGGGAAGTGGGAGGGGTAGGGGAAAGGAAAGAAGGGAATGGAATTAATATGAGGGAAATTAATAGGAGGGAATGAAATTAATATGAGAAAATGAAAAAAAAGGAAACAAATTCTTTGTAAATAGGGATGGAGGGGTTGAAGGAAGGGCAGGGGAAGGGGGAAAAAATAAGAACCAAGAGAGTATGTAAAGGTGCACATCTCCAATGATGAATGTCATTACATTGTACACCTAAAATGTACTAATAAAAGGATATACCAACCCCCCCCAAAACAATTCTATATAAGAAATCACAGTATGACTTGTGACATATTCATACAATTATGCTGTTAAGGAATAGATCCTAATAACGGACCCCTTTGAACTCAGGAGCATCAGTCGATCTTGCTGATATGAATGTGTTCAAATGCATTAATCTAAGCATTATTCTTCTCATTTCAAAGGACTTTTAGTGAATTGATGGCTCTCATCTCCACCAAATCTGATAAGCTCTTTCTCACAGTATCTCCTCAAAGACTTCATAAAAAACACACTGTTATGATTCCCAAGTTATGAAAATCCATAAGTAATAAAAAGAAAATCACATCTTTTATATGGACATTTCCTGGATAGAAGTCAGCAAAAATTTCTAGAAGAATTCTGCACCAGGTTGATTCATTATTTTCATAAGTTGCTCCATATAAAAGAAGGCATTATTATTCAAGAAGTAGTCAAAAATCTTCCAACAAATTGAATGAAGTGATATGAAATATTTTCATTTTGTTTTGTTTCACACTCCACCCTTTTAAATACACATGCCTACTATTATTACTATTAATGTGTACTATTAAATACACATTTCACTGCACCAGGAGCTAGAAAACAAAAGCATAGGCCTGTTTCACATATATTTCAATATTTCTGGGGTCCTTATTTTTTCCTCCCACTAGGTTCCTGCAGGTAGAAGATTAAAAAAAAAAACAAAACCGACCAACCAACCACACCATCAACAACAAACACCTATTTGTCTAGCAGAAAGTAAGCCCAAAGGAACAGAGAGGTGATGGGGGGGCACCTAACTTGACTCACCAATAAGTAAGCCCATCGCAAAGCAAACTGTCATGTTCTATGTCTGCCTATCATAACTATAGGTGACAGATTTTCATACAGCTTCTCATTCAATTATTATGTTTAGTGGTTCCAATAAGAATATGGCTGCTTGCTGCGGGAATGTTACTTTTGGTTTATGTTCTATCATTGTTCTATCTAAGTATTTTTCTTCTGAAACTGTTAAGTGAGTGGTTTCTCTTTACTCCCTCCATTCTCCTCATTTCTGCTCAACAATAGTCATCATTTTCTCAAAATAGTTGTTCACAGCTCCACTTTACTATATAGAATAATGTACATTAGTTTATTGACCATGTAGCTTATCAATAGAAAACAATTAACACAAAGGTTAATGACTTTTCTTTTTCCTCTTCGTGTATTTACATGTTTCAGGAAACTGCTGAATGGGTGAAAAGGAATCTACAGATGTAGCACTTCAGGTAAATTTTACGCTTTTAAGTAGTATACCTATGAAGTTGCTCTTTTTTGATTTATATAATGCCACAAATCCTTCATTTTTTTTTTACCTTAATCAAGCTTGATATTATCTCAGGCAGCTCTTTCCTTTCCCTTAGTGATGAACACAAAGATGGCAGTTCCCTATCACTGAGTGTACATCCCTCTCTTCTCTTAGCTATAGGGAAATCCCAGAGTCTCTTAGAGGAAGGCAGAATCTGCAATTAGGCCCTTGGAGAAAGAAAGCAGCACACAGGCTGACTGAAAAGGAGAAACTCTGGCCTCAGTTGTATCAGAGTCAAAAGACACGAAGCATGGCGATCCAAAAGAACACTAGAAAAACAATCTTTTGGCTGGTATCAAGTTTTAATGTTATTGTCACATCCTGATTGCATTTGAACACTAGAGAGTTGTGTTTCAGTATTGTTTCCAGTTTGATGCTGTACATTACTAATTTGTGCTTGTTAGCATCATTGACATTTTTATTAAGCCAGTCTGCCTTGTTCCCTTGAAAACGGATTTAATTTAATTTTTGGCTTTCATTGTGATAGAATTCAAATTTTCTCCGGGGATGGGGAGAGAAAGAAGAAAGAAAAGTGGTACAGTGGTATTATTCCCCAAGAGACCAACTAAAGGAGAGTGGAGACAGTGTCCGCAGGGTCAGCATCTGTTGGTAACAAAGCAGGATTGAAGCAGGAATGGAGCACCATTGGGCAGAGGAAAAGTAGGGCCATTCTAAACCTCAACAGAAGTCTCAGCCAATCTTTTCTAGACCTCTGGGGCTGGGAGGATTCTTCAGAATTGTCTCAAGCTGGAGGAAAGGAGTCTTTATATTTTATGCTTCCTCCTTCTGTTGACAAACCATTGAATAAAAGTTGCTTGTAGAGGGTTGTGACCATGGACAGGTCCTCTTTTCAGCCCAGCCATTCCCTAATGGCTCAAAGCTGACAACCTGATGCTGAGAACGCAATCTTCATTCCTAAAGAGAATGGATGGTAGCACAGTGATCTTGACAGCTGAATAACATTTTTAAAAATCTGGATCATCTTAAATTATTTTCTCTCAAAAGTCGTTGGAGATGTCAGCCAGAAAGATTACTGGGAACCAACAAATGTGTAATTTGACCCTTCCATTTTTTCTCATCTATAAAATGGACTTGATAGTACTATTATTCTATCTAGCGGTACTTACAGCTATTGGGTTTATTTTTCTTGTTTGAGTTGATTTTGTATTTCAAGACATTTAACTGGCCCTTTGAAGGGAAATATGTCTTTTGACCCCTATTTATGAAATGAAAGACACACGTGTTTCATGTGAAGAAGTGGTGCAAATTTGTTTGGTTCTCAGTGTGATTTCTTCTGAAATTACTTTTCTGTTTCAGGTATTTTATAATTAAAACTAGAAGTGGTCAAGAGCCAGGGATTTAGCTCAGTGGTTCTGCCACTTGCCTCACAAGCACAAGGACCCGAGTTCAATCTCCAGTACCAAATAAAAAACAATAAAAAAAAAACTATAAGTGGTCATTTTGTGCACTTCCCAACAAGAAATTTAGAAGCAAAGTCTTTTTGTTAATAATGACTGATTTCTACCAAAAGTTGGAAGAGATTTAAAAAGGAGAATGTATGATATTAGTAGTTAGCATAGTGCCTTGAGGTTTTCTGGTAACTTGTGTCATGAGATTCTCTTGAGATGCAATATATACAACCACCCAGAGGCCATTGTAGGACCCAAACTCCCTGCTGTAATTTAAATAGAAATGCTTTCATGTCTCAATGATTTGCACAAAAATTATAATGGCAAGTGCTGAAAAGAACTTTCAAGTTTCACGTAGAAACAAACACAACACTCACAGAATTTCTCCATATGTGGGCTCACTGGAATTTCAAAAATACTTGGGAGTTTTGAATACTTCTGCTACCGTGGTCCTCAGTTTCATGTGACACTCCGGATTTCACTCAAGTATAATGATTGTAATGGAATCAGCAAAAGCTTTAATTTGTCGAGCCTTAAAATTTGACAAACCTTTAAATATCCTTCTTCCAAAAGTAAGTGGTTAAGCTTTAATCAGAAAATATGTCTACTCAGGGTTAGGTAAAGTAGGGGAAAAGCTGCCCATATAGGACAGATTATTATATACAGGTTACTTTGAGGTCTTCCGGTACCATCTGTATAAAAGTTCTAATTATTATCTTTAAAAAGTGAGGGAAATTCCTTGTTTTATGTCTTAGAAAATCTGTAAGCTCTAGGATAGGTCTGAAAAGTTTTTACTTTTTTGACAGACCTAGGACCCATTGTTGATAATTGAAGGAAACAATCATCTGACATCATATCTCTTAATAGGGAAAAGAGCCAATGAGTCATATTTAAATCCTGCCTGTTGCTTCATTTTATTGGCAACAGTGAAAGATGGGGCAACAGTTCTGGTTCTGGGGCTCCTGTTCCTGTCTTCTCTTCATTAATTTGCCTCCTTGCTGGCTCAGATTTTGCTGATTCTTTACAATGAAGTACTTTCTTTGAACTTTGGAGTTGGCTTAGGATAGAACCTTAGTATCTCACTTGCTGTAAAACTTTAAAGCGGGTTTAAATGAAGTCCTTGGTGAAACTGCCCACTGGTATCTCTGGTGTACACAAAAGGCTTGGGCAGCGCTCTTTCCTTAGTTCTGTTAAGACTGCTGATTTTTCCCCCCACTTAGTCTTCTTCATGTAAGTACTGTTTTAAATGTTACTCTTCCATTCGACTATTAAATGAAAGGCCACCTCATCAATTAAAGTAATTAACACACACAGAGAGAGAGAGAGAGAGAGAGAGAGAGAGAGAGGCAGTGCTTTTTGTTTTATCTTGTTCAAACGATTTTCAGATATTTATTATGGCTAATACGTTAGTACAAGTTTAGATTGAACTGAAAGCTGATAAATTCTGAATGCATATGGTGCTGTTATTTTGATATAAATGTTTTGAAAATTAAATCAAAGTTATAAATGCCTTTTGCATAAATAATCCAATAGTTCTCAGAAAATCAGAAGCTCCAGATCCTCTTATCCCATTTCTTCTGCATCAGAAACAAAGCTTTTAAAGCCTCTTGGCTGTTTTTTGATAGTTGTTGTTTTGCTTTTTAGTAATTACTTCTTTACAAATAACATATCTAATTGCTATTTTCTTGATTTTTCAGTTGTAGACATTATCAATTTGCTCCCCAGTGTAACAAATGAGTCTAGCTCAGTTTTATATTCCATCCCTCAACCATACACATCCTCTTTGCATTTCTCTTCCTCCCAGGAAGAGAGGAATATATCCCTACCCATGTGGGATATATTCCAAGACCTTGAGTGGATCCCTGAAACCATGGATGGTAACAAACACTGTATCTATTAGTTACTTCCTATCACATGTTTCTTCATCTATTGCCTTATTTTTCTGAACCACAGCTTCTAGTAGATTCCCAAGAAAAGGTATGTATTTTTCTCTCCTTGACCTCATTGTCAATTGGGCTAAATATAGATTCTAGATTGGCCATCATATTCATTTAGAATTTTAAAGGCATTGCTCTATTGTACTCTAGCTTGCAGTATTTCTCTTCAGAAGTCTATAATCTTTTTGGTTTCCTGGTCCTTTATAATTATTTTCTTCTTTCTTTCTGGAAGCCAAAAAAACCATGTTTTAAAATGCAGTATCATAGTGTCATGAAATTTCAGTCTGGAAAGTCATGTCCTTCAGTTCTAGAGATTTGAACTAGTGGATATGATGGATTCCTTTCTTTTCCAACCAGTTTCATATTCCTTTTCTCTCTCAGGTGTTTAAACCTTATAGATCTGTACTGTTTAATACAATGAGCTTCTATCCACATGTAGCTTTTCACATTTGCATTTAAATTCATGAAAATTCAATAAATTTTTAAAATTTGCTTAGTTACATGAACCACATTTCATGTGCCACACACAGTGAGTGAATACCATATTGAACAGCACAAACATCACAGAAAGTTCTAGGACAGGACAGTCCTAAACAATCCTCTGTCATTTCTTTTAGTTTCTATATCTTTCTTATTTTAATTTCTGAAAGGTTCTTCAACTTAGTCTTTCAATTGTTTGCTGTTATTAAAATCTGAGCAGGTGTGGGATGTGCCATATTTGTTCCTTGCTATAGGGTGATATCATTTTCTTGAAAAAGTCTTTATATTCATTTATTACAACTTTCCTCCTGCACTGTCCAGAATATTTGGGAGAAAGTCTTGCAAAGTCTTATGGAGCCTTCTTAGCTGCTAGCGCTCTAGGAGCCGAGTTAGGAAGAAACCAGGAGTCTTAATATTTATGTAAATTATTTGTGTATTTTCTCTGGTTTTTAGTACTGTTTAGTTTTCTTTAGTCAAGAGATCTTCAAGTTTACTGTCACAAAAGAATAAGCCTCAAATTTTCTGCAAAGGGGTTGTGTATTTAAAAAATTCCTCTTCTCAAATGAAAGATCTATTTCCCCAGGTGTTAGGAGTACTCTTGGCAGAAAAGGGTTACATTGCCGGTGGTCCTATACTATTTGTGAGAAATGACTTGCCTACAATGATTGGTTGCTGTGAGTGTTTACAAATTCCAGGCCCTTGGATCAACTCAAAACAAGTCTGAAATGTCAACACACTGGAAGCCCTTTGTGACTGTCAGAACCCAGCGTCTGCTCTCCCCTGCTTTCGTTCTTTACCGCACAGATATTGAACTCACTAATCTTGTTTCCTAAATTGCCTGATAGGGAAGGGCAATTATCTGGCCGCTTGAGTGAGGAAATCCATGAATCTGGATGATTTAAAAAAATATTTTCAAGTGGGAGGGGTAAGGGAAAGAAAAGAATGGGAAAGAAAAAATATGAGAAAAGGAAAAAAAATGGAAACAAAGTCTTTGTAAATAGGGAAGGGTAGAGGGGGTAAAGGAAGGGCAGAGGAATGGAGAAAAAATAAGAAACAAGATACATCATGTAAAGGTACAAGATCCCAATGATGAATGTAACCGTTATTGTATACCTAAAATGTACCAATAAATAAACAATTAAAAAAAGTACCAGTAAACTTAATGGAAAAAATACTTTCAATTTCTCTTTCTGTTTTTGTTATTTTTCATTCATTTATTTTTGGTAGTGAGGATCGAACTCAGGACCTCGCACTTGCCAGGCAGGCGCTGTGCTGCTGAGCTACATTCTCAGACCTCTCTGTTTTTAGTCTTACCATCGTTGTCATTTCCAGAGGCACCTATTCTTGAGCTTTTGGAAGGTTCTATGATAGAACTTGTGTTCTTCTTAGTGCTTTCCATTGTTTCTTAGGATTTAAGTTTCTCAGATCTGTTATTAGTTCACACTCATTCATTTGTTTTTTAACTTCTAACAGTTTGCCATATTTTCTATAATCTTTTACCTGTAAGGTTAGGTCTTTTAAGAATCTATTCACTGTCATTTTAATGATGCTTTGGAAATGCATGCTGTTAATGTGTAAGTTTCCTGACACTCTTTGTATCTAAAATTTCTAACATTTTTATTTCCAGACCGTATTACAAAGTAAAAGTTAATAGTCATCATTATAACTTCCTGATAGCACTAATGCATGAGGGGAGAATGAAAAAGAAAGGGATATGTATCTTAAAATTGTATAAATCCCCAATAAAGTGGTAGAAACAATCAAATTGAGGTTCAGCATGGGTGGAATTATATGTTTTGAAATTACAAGAAGATACATTATAAAGGAGACATTATCTCAAGGATCATAGAGGCTTATGACTTGAATGACAGTAATAATTATTTTTAATAGTATTCTTGATAGAATAGAATACATAAAATACAGGCACTTAAAAGCTATCCTTTCATTAAGTCCAGTACTTATGAGATTCAATATGCATTAGTATGTACTGTTTTAGACTCCAGAGCAAACAAACTTTGAGAGGGTTTGAAGCAAAATAGCAAATATGATTAAATGGGTGGAGATGGAGAGAACATAAGTAGTTAGCAAAAGACTATGTGCTTTTCTTAAATGAAAAAAAGGAGATGATTTTCTAATGCTCCTTAGGCATATAAAGCAATATTCATTCTTTTACACATTTCTAAGTGCTTTTTCTGCAAAAATTTAATGGGATAATTCTTTTTCAAAAGTACTTTATTAATAATAGGGCATTAGTTGTTAGTTTTCTTCTTCCATAAAGGATTCAAGCATGATAGAATCATCTTTAATCTCAACACAAGAGAATAAAGATTTCTAGAAGAATTTCCTAAAGGCTAGACTTGTTACAGAATTCCTTTAAAACTTTATATAGAAAAAGGAATGGAAATTTGACATTAGAATACAGCAAGATACGTATTTGGTCTTCCTCCCTTATTTCTGACACAGAATTTCTAAAACTCTTAGAATTCCCTGAGTGATGGAGTCAGAAAAGTATCTTTTCTTATGCATAATAAGCCTCTTTCAACCATATCCGAGTCTATGTTAATGTAACTCTTAGAAGACAGGAGACTGCCTGGGAAAGGAACCTACCAGAAAATTTGAGAACTGAAGCTTTCAGCTGTCCCCTTCCAGGAAGAGAGGCTGGGGATTGAGTTAATCTCAACCACTAACGATTTAATCAATCCTATCTATGGAATGAAGCCTCCACAAAACCTCTAAGTAAAGCCAAGCCTGGTGGTAGATGCTTGTAATCCCAGCACTCTGGGAGGCTGAGGCAAGAGGACTACAAATTTGAGCACAATGTGCGCATTTAGCAAGATCTTGTCTCAAAACAAAACAAAAAGAGCTGGGGATGTTGCTCAGTGCAAAGGCTCTGAATCCTGGTATTGGAAAAAACAAAACCTCTAAGTGGTAGGATTTGGAGAACACATCCATGTGCAGGGAGGATGGTGTTTCCCAACTCCACTGGAATGGACACTTCCATTCTCAGGACCCATGTGGACTACTTCATTTGTCTGTTCATTTGTATCTTTCATTTTACCCTTTACAAGGAACTAGCAAGTTTAAGTAATATCTTTCCTTGAGTTCTGTGAGTAGTTATAGCAAACCACTAAACCAAAGGAGGGGGCCGTGGGTACCACATTTGTAGCTGAGTTGGACAGAAAAGCAAGTAACTTGAGGACAGGGTGGTGGTCTTGTGGAACTAAGCCCTTAACCTATGGGGTCTGTGGTAACTCCAGGTGCTGTGAGAATTGAATTAAATTTTAGGATGGTCACTTAGATTCCATAGAGAATTAGAGAATTGCTTGGTAAGGAAAGCTTATACATTCAGTGCTAGATAATTTTCTCTTTTAGTTGGAAATACATGAATATCTAAAAGAATTTCCCTGGATAATGAACCTAGGAATTATATACTTCCTTTGTTCTACATTTTTCTATATTTTGTCATTTTTCCCTAATTTTATGCAAGCGACCATATAATATATTTAGGATAGACACAAACTGTAACTATTTGTATTTTTAGTTGCAACATATATTGTGTATATATATTTTTTACTAGTGATGCAGAGACCTTTCTCATAAATATAGCTATTTTAAGAATCAAAACACTGAAGCTTAGAAAGTATGGGTGCAAGTGCTATATTTACCAGCTTCTAGCTTTGTGACCTTGGGCATGTCACTTAATTTTTGGAAACATCGATAATACTATTGCCTACTATAGAGTTGTTGAAAGGATTGAATTAATGAATATTCTAAAATCATTTAGAAAACCTGGTTCATGATAAGCACTCAATAAAAGTTAGAAACTGTTGGGCTGGGGATTTAGCTCAGTGATTCCGCTGCCTGCTTTGAAAGAGAAAGGTCCTGAGTTCGAGTCCAGGTACCAAAAAAAAGTTAGATACTGTTTTCATCCCCAAAGACATTTAAAATAGCTTACAAAATAGTATATTAGATGTGTTTTAAACAATAGGTGAAAGGTAGAAAATAATGAACTGAAAAGTGAAAAATTTAATATTATTTAATAATATTATAAAATTTATAGCTCACGGTTGAAAAGAGGAAAATGGGGTGGGATATAATAATAATGGTGTCTATAACAGTAGTGGCACACCTATGGCACACATGCCGCAGCTGGCTGTTTATATCACTGAAAGCTCTGTTCCTGTATTTTTCTTTTAATATACGAGCTGGGTTTTTTTAAACTAAAACTTCAGTATTCAGGTTTAATTGTAGTGTTGGCACTGTGCAATAAATAAGTGGGTTTTGAGCTGCAATTTGGGTACTCAGTCTCTAAAAGGTTCTCTGTCACTGTTCTATAATTTTTTTGTGGTTTTCTGAGACAAGGTCTTGCTACGCAGTTCAGGCTGGCCTTGAACTCACTATGTAACCCAAGCTGGTCTTGAACTCACAGCAATTTCCTGCCTCAGCCTACTGAGTCACTATGCCTAGCACTCTATAACTTTAAAAAAATAACAAAACTTATACCTTGACCTAAGAGAAATCTTTGCCCAAGATTCTTACAAAGGAGTCATGGAGATATAAACTTATTTATAAGAAAATGTATAAAATTATGTAGTCTCCATTCTTACCTTGAAAATTAAATATCCTAATATCAATGTACACCCAGGAATCCAAGTTTCTTATGATAAGTAAGCTCCACCTCCTGTTACAAAAATCAATCACAGCTGTATGACAAAAACACTGCAAAGTAAGAGCTTGTATTTTCCCTACTGAGTGACAGGTAAACAGATCAATAGCTAATGAAAGCTGTAATGCTTTTGAAGTTAACCATGTTTCTCTCTATTACATCTGTATTTATCACCTCATTCCATGGTGAGTCTTCCTATAATTGAAGAATTCACTTCAAATTATAGTAATTTAAAGACTAGTTTCCTTATTTTGCTATATTTATATAATCTGCGTGTATTTTATTTTAAATTTATTTCTAAGTAGTGCATTTTTATTTAGATCATTTAAATAATATCCATGTATTGATTAGGCTTTCTAGTGTATATTAAAATAGCAATTTTTCTTCACAAAATTATTTTTGTATTATCTAAAATCACTGTTAATATTACTGGCCATATTCATGACTTGTACTAGTCTTTGGAAATATTAGTTTAGAAAATTATATTTTGACACATATTCACATTAAAGCTTACACCTTAAATGTGAAGCTAATAATCTCTAATTTAGAAATGAAAATTGTATTCCTTATTAAATTAAAAAAAACAAAGAAGAGAAACTTTGAGAAACAAATCTGCCACTAAAATCCAGCCGTTTCTACTTAGCTGAAGTAGGTAATTAAAAAAAAACAACTTTTAATTTGTAAATTTTTAACTGACACACAAAGACATAAAAGTTGTACATCTTAATGGTGTATCACATCATGTTTCATACGTATGCATTGTGTAATATCTAAATCAGATTAACCATATTTATCTCCTGAAACATTTATCATTTCTTTGTAGTGAAAACTTTTGAAGTCCTTTCTCCTGCCTTTGAAAATACACAGTTCATTATTGTTACCTATAGTCACCATGCTCGGCCCACAGGGCTTCTTTCTGCTAACTTAGCACCCACTGACCAACCAACCTCTTTCTGTCCGTCCCTCCCCGCCCTCTACCTTCCTTGACCTTTGGTAATCACAAGTGCCTTTTATGGTCTTACCTTTGTCTAATTGCTATGGCTAGGACTTTCAGCAGTATATTGAATGAAAATACGTGTTTGGGGTCTAGGAGGGGAAATTCTCAAGTTTTTTCTCTTCAATACAAAGTTAGTGGTTGGCTTATTGTAAGTGGCCTTTATTTTGTTGAAGTACATTCCCTGAGTGCTTGTTCAGGATTTTTATCACTGAAGGCTGTTGAATTGTATCTGATGCCTTTTGTGCATCAGTTGAGATGACCATAGGATTTTTGTCCTTCCTTTTGTTGACAGGAGGTATCACATACATTGATTGGCATATGTTGAGTCAACTTTGTTTTCCTGGATTGAATCCCACTGGATCACAGTGAATGATCTTTTTAGTGTGCTGTTGGATTCAGTTGGCCAGTATTTTGTTAAGGATTTTTGTGTCTATTTCCATCAAGGATATTGACCAACATTTTTATTTTTTAGTTGTGTCCTTATCTGGTTTTTGTATCTGGAAGTCCTTCCTCTTCTAATTTTTTAATAATTTAAGGAGAATTGATATTAGTTCTTCTTAAATGTTTGGAAGGTTCCATGGTAGAAATTGTGTTGCTTCTTAGTGCTTTCCAAGAAATTGTATTTATTTTCCTCTAGGTATATTATAACTAGATCAAGCAAAATTGAGCTACCAAATACTTTTAAGAGACCAAAGGAATTACGTGAACATTTCAGTAGATGTTAAACTTCTATATTGTCTGTGATTCAAATTGGTCCCCACAATATGTGAAAAATGAACATCTGAAAGGCTCATTTTAAAGATAAAGCAGGATTTTCAGTGGCAACTCCTGGGCATTTTTCACTCTCTGGAAGCAAAATAGCTGTGTTGGGCCCTTCATTTTTATTGAAGGGTGGTACACAAGCAAAACTCAAACCCGCAAACAGGAGCTGGGTTTCTTCTGTTTAGGCTGCTCAGTGTTTCCTAGCTCTTTTCCAAAGGGCTAGTATCTATCCTACTAGTACATAAGTCTATTTTCATTTGTTTTTCACACTAGCAGTCATTGCCAGACTAACTCCATATAAAAAAGCAGGCACAGGACAAATACCCACCCAACTACTGAAACACAGACCTACCATGTGTCCTGCCAGTCTAAGAATGTCTCTCTCTCCACAATTGACTTTAAAATCACAAAATTCTCAGAGGCTAGAGATATAGGCAACTACTGACCTTTCTGACAATTTCCAGCCTGTCATACATGATACTGCTATCATATCATTCTTGACAGTAAAATGACAGCTGTGATCCTAAAATATGGAGTATTCCTTAAGAGCAATGTTTGAGTGAATTATCCTGGGTAGTGAAGATCACCAAGAATCTATACCTACACAAGGAATTGCATTATATGGCTTTTTTTTTTTTCTGTACTGAGGATTGAACCCAGGACTTTTGCGCTGTACCAGCTCTTTTCTTTTTTTTTTTTTTTTTTGAGATAGGGTCTTGCTATATAGTTCAAGCTGGCCCTGAACTCACTATGTAGTCCAGGCTGGCCTCGATCTTGTGACGATCCTTCTGGCTCAGCCTCTAGAGTGCTAGGATTACAGGCGTGTGCCACTATGCTCAGTGTCATTTTTAATTTTTTATTTTGAGGCAAAGTCTCATGGAGTTACTAAGTTCTTCAGACTGAACTGGAATTTGTGATCTTTCTTCAGCCTTCTAGAGTTCTAGGATTACAGGTCTGCACCACCAGACCAGATTGAACTTAAGTACCTTATTTTGTCATATTTGTCTGGTGTTTCAACAAATTGATCACTCAGTTGCAAAGTTTTTAAAATGTCAAACCTCACCCAGAAAAGGCATGAAAGCTATTTTCCATTCTTGAAGTAATAAAGTTAGAAATATATTTCATGAAAAAAATCAGACTAAAGTGGTAATGCTTGATGAAGGTTTTGTTCAAGGATCATAAGAAACAGCAGAACAAATTCAATATACCAGTGTAGTTTGATTGATGGCAGAATATTTACATTTTTTCTTTCAATATGGGCTTTTCTGTTCCAAATTCATCACATATCTAGTAAAGGATTAGTATAATATCTTGAAGGCAGAAATCTATCTTCTGAGACAAACTACCAATTTTTACAACAGTTTTCTCATCAGGCCACCCCTCTTTATTAGGATTTTGCATGTGTTTCTTCTGTTATACAAACAAATAAACAAAAAAATCAGGCAGAATGCTTCAGAAAGTAAAGAAACATTATTATAATATTCTACATTAAAACTTAAAATACTTAAAGTACATAAAAATTATCTTATATTTAATTATCAGATGACCAATGACTTAATATCTGCCCTTTTGGAAAATATGATTACATTTTTCTTAGCAAATGATTTAAACTATCTTTTAAAATGTGGCCAAATGGAGATTCTCAGAAATTGAAAGACAGACAGAAAAGTCAACAAGAACAAAAAGATTAACTAACCACAGAAATTCTATTTGAAATGAAAAGGCATTCAGGACTATCAGTAAGAACACATTTTGAAAGGGAGAAGGCTTAGATAAATACATGTCAAATCAAGCAGAACACTGCCATAGAGTGGCCTCATCAGATTGTGCACCTGAGACATGCAGTTTTCATAATTATAATCTGATTATTTTGAAACAGTAAGAATGGTATGCTGTTTCTTATCTCTGAATAGCCAAGTTTCCTAAATTGGACATCATTTATGCATTCATATATTCATCCATCTATCAAATAATTATTGAGCACTTAGTATGTGTCACACACTTACTCTGTAAATGTCGGAAAAGGATCCACAACAAGAGAGGCAAATTCTGTTCCCCAGTGAAGCTTCAATTTCAATCAAGCAGAGAACAAACAACAAGAGAAACCAACTGTTGGAAAAGTTGTTTCAGACAGGCATAAATATTGTGAAAATGAACACGGTGACATTTCGCAGTGGCCAGTGGTGGGTTACTACAGTCTGGATTGTCAGGAAAGGGCTTTGAGAAGTGTGTGGCACAAGGCTTCTCAAACTTGGATGTGCCTATCAGTCACTTGATGATCTTTTGAAATTCAAATTCTGATTTGTAGGACCTGAGATTTTGCATTTCAAATTAACTCCCACATGATGCTGATGTATCAGGCTTTCATACCACACTTTTGACTATTATGGACTTAATGTAAGAGATGGGAATGGTAAAGTGAGTTGGTGTTTGAGCAATGTGTTTTAATGATAATCACGTGTAGTGATTTGGGGAAGGAACTGAGAAATGTCCACCTCTCTCTCCATCTCATTTCCAGGTCTCCCTGATTTGTTTCACAAGAAGCCCTGGTGGAAGACATGGTGGAAATATATGAACTCTGAGATCAGACAGTCCTGTGCTTTGATTCTTTCTCTGCCTCTTCACAGCAAGGAGGACTTCAGTAGTTTACTTCTTGTCTCTAAGTCACTCTCTTGCATTTGTAGGAGGCTTAGATAATCAGCCTGGCATGTGTTAAACAGTAAATACATGATGTATTGATGATAGACACTCTGTACTAGCTGACCCAATATCATTTGCAAATACTTTCTCTTTTGCCTATTTTAAAGTGTAAAAGCACATAAACCAAATCGAAGCACTTTGATTTCCTAGGTTCTCTTGAAGCTGGAGATGACATGACCATGTAGCAGAGTTATGGTCAATGGCATATAGATAGAAAAGCCTGGCAGGAAGGGAAGGCAAACAGAAAAAAATCCCTGCAAAGACAAAGCGTCACAGGAAGAATTTCTTGCCCCTTGTCCTTTACTTTTTTACTGACTGAACTGCAGAAATGCTTCTAACAGAGTAGCAGGTAGCTTATACCCATGCAGTGACAAGTTTGAAGATAAACAACAGCAAATTAAGAAGAGCAGAGCAGAAAGGCCAAAAGACCCTCATGCCCACCAGTACTGCAAAGCCATTACTCCAACCATGGGCTACTCATCAAGACTTTTCAAAATATGAGAAAAATAAGCCCTTTGTATTCAAGCTTGTGTTACATGGGTTTTCAGGTTTTTACAACTAAATGTAATGCATATCCAGTTATTAGTGAAATTAGTGATTATCATTACTTCTTCTAAAAATAATTAGTAGCAGCAGAAGCAAAACAAAACCTTTTAGTGCACCTGCCAGTAACCTGCTGCTGCTTGCCAAAAGTTAGACTATCAAGAAACGCCATTTTATTTGAATTCTGATTGTATTATTATTGAAGATAATGTAAGAAGTTTCACATATCAACCCCCAAATTCTCAAGACAAATTTGAAGTGCCCATTTTTTAGAAATATAATTGAGATTTCTCCAAGACTATGATAACTGATGATGTTGTTGTCACATGCTGAATAATCCAGTGTCAATCACCATTTCAAAGCAAATCTGGGACACTCTACAAGACATAAACAAAAATAACTGCATTGGGCCCTGTGCCTGGAAAAACATGGCACATATTATTATACTCAACTGGATTAAAAGGAAAACCAGATTAGCATACTGAATGAACTGCTGTGAAAAATATTTGGGAAGTCAAACTGGGTACAGGGGAGAGAAACTTTCAGAGGAAGTTAAATACAGTTACATAGGTGAAGGTCTTCTAATAAAATTTGTTAATAAGTAAGTATTTAGCTGAGTCCCCAGGGTCCGGGTTGTGTGCAAGTGGGAGCAGTTACCTTGCCTGCTTGGGTGGCGGCCGACAAACATGGCTGTCTGTAATGAAATGACCTTATAAGAGACCGAAAAAGAGAAGGCCATTGTCAGAGATTGGAATCATGCTACCAGAAATCAATGCCTGCCCCCTACCTCCGGCCTCTTGGCTGTGCAGCTACCACACTACAGAGGCACAAGGGGACATAAAGGCCATTGTCCTGAGCTGCAGAAGTGAACAATATAGAGGGCCTCTCTCAGGTTCCCTGATGAAAACTGAAGCCCACTGGAAAAGTGAAGAGAATCTCTGCAATAAAGGCACACCAGACCACTGAACTTGGTAAGCTGGAGGGATCAGTACCTCCCATCGGAATCTGGACTATCTTCAGGGGAAGGGCAGCTTGAACCTGCACTAGAATCTTATAGAGTTCAACCCTGCAGGAGGACAGGGAGCTCAACTTGGGACTTGCAGCCAGAAATCTGCCTGAATCTCACGGGTCTGTGACTGGCTTACTGAGACTTTTTGACTTATAACTGCACACTGCTGCCCACATTGTCTATTGTGACAGCAGAGACATACCCTGAAGGAGGCCCTTAATTTTTATCTTTTATTTGTTATTTTCAAAATTACCACTATTTTTTGCTCTTATTTTTAATTTTTTTCTTCTTATTCTATTCCTTTAAAGTTTTTTTCTCTTTTTTCTTTCTTTTCTCTTTTCTTTCTCTCTCTTTCTCTCCCTCGCTCCCTTGCTGCCCCACATTGTTCTTCACCTCCCTTTGTGTTCCTATTCTGGCCCTAATTCACATTTCTTCTTTATTTTCCTTTTCTTCTCTTTCATACTCTCATCTGTGTCCTCTGGCCTCACTGCTAACCTTCCCCTATCCTTCTACCTACTAATTCCTCCCTCCACAACTCCTGCTAACTCCCCATGCTGAAGGATAAAGTTGCTATATTGAAGAGTTTATTCACTATAAACATATGTAGGGTTGCTCCTTGATTTTGATTTAATTCACACAGGTAAAGGTGATAGATTAAAAAGTACCACAAATTGTCATTTTCTAAGAGGTACTTGATGCTACTGTGTTCTTGATTGTATCACTTGGGCTAAGGTGTTGTGATTGATCTAATCAGTTGTCCTTCCTGGTATAATGAAAATGAGATAGCCTCAGAGCCATTAGAGACTCAAAACCTAAAGACCAGCTATATCTGGAAGACACCTCTGAGAAGCAATCATTCCATAAGGGCTCTGACTACATCAACAAAGACACTTACAATAAGCAACTTCAAAGTATCAACCCAGGAACTAAACCAAGGGCAGTACCAAAAACCAAAATGACAAAACATTTAAGTAAGGCACAAACTCAGACTTCCACCCCACAAAAGCCAAATTCTGGGGGGAAACAAGATAGAAAAACATGATCACCTGGACAGCCTGAACTGATAGCACAGGAAGTAACAAAACAGGTGAATGAGGCTCTAGAAAAATTCAAAGCAGAAATAATCTCCCAGATAACTGCAGAGTGAAAGACATGATTAGAGGCTCTAGAACAGAAACAGATAAAAAAAATAGATGAGCTCAGAAACATACTGGAAGCCATGAATGCCCAGCATAAGAAAGAAATGGAAAAAATGATAGCCCAACATAAGAAAGAAATGGAATCCATGAAACAGATTCAAACAGATATTAAGGAGATTAAAAACTCCATTGAAAGCATGCACAGCAGATTAAGAGAATCTGAAGATAGAATATCAGATGTAGAAGACAGGATTGCAGTTAAGGACCATGAAAACAGAGATTTCTTAAAAATAGTAAGGGGCCATGAGAAATCAATCCAGCAGCTGCTAGATGATGCAAAGAAGAATAACACAAGACTTACAGGAGTCCACGAAAAAACAGGAGAAAGTACAATTGACATAAAAAAAAAACTGTTCACAGAAGTAATAGTAGAAAACTTCCCAGACCGAGGTGGAGAATTGGACATACAGATAAGTGAGGCATATAGAACTCCAACTAGCCATGATAAAAAAAATCTACACATAGACATATAATAGTGAAGATCCCAGAAACCCAACAGAAGAACAAAATCCTGCAGGCAGTTATCGAAAAGAAACAAATCACTTATGAAGGAAAGCCCATCAGAATCACAGCAGACTTCTCAACACAAATGCTCAAGTCAAGGAGAGACTGGACTGAAGCATTTCAAGCCCTAAAAGAAAATAACTTCCAACCTAGACTACTGTATCCTGAAAAATTATCTTTCAAAATTGATGGGGAAATTAGGCACTTCTAGGACAAAGAACACCTGAGAAATTTCATTGTCACCAAACCAGCACTCCAAACAATTCTAAGCAATATCATAGAAAAAGACAATGAAGGTCACAACTCCATGAGGCCGAACAGAGGGAACCACCAAGCAAGGTAGGATACTAAAGGGAAAGGGGAAAAAAAATAAGAAAAAAAGAGCCAACAATAGTAAAACATCATGACAAGGATAAGTCAATATCTATCAGTTATAACTATCAATGTTAATGGCCTCAATTCACCAATCAAAAGAAATAGACTGACAGAATGGATTAAGAATCAAAATCCAGCAATATACTGTATACAAGAAACATGCCTAACTCAAAAAGAAATTCATAGACTGAAAGTAAAAGGATGGAAAACAGTTTCTCCATGTGACAGAAACCCAGGAAAAAGCAGAGTTAGCAATCTTATTTGCCGACAAAGTGGATTTCAAAGCAAAACTAATTAAGAGAGACAAAGATGGTCACTACATCCTTGTGAAGGGAATAATCCAAGAGGAAGAGATAACAATCATAAATATATATGCACCAAATACGAATGCCCCCAACTATACAAAACAAATACTAAGGGGGCCCTCAAATATTGTAGTGGGAGACCTCAATACCCCACTATCACAAATAGACGGATCATCTACACAAAATATTAACAACAAAGTTCTAGAACTGAACGAAGCTATTGAATAAATGGACTTAATAGATGTTTACAGAGTGTTCCACCCCACAAAATCAGAATACACATTCTTTTCGGATGCACACGAGTCATTCTCCAAAACAGACCACATGCTAGCTCACAGGACATGTCTAAGTAAATGTAAAAGAATTGAAATTACCCCCTGAATATTATCAGACCATAGTGCAAAAAAATTGGAGATTGATAACATAAGAAACCACAAAACTCCCACAAATACATGGAAATTGAATAACACCCTCCTGAACAACCAATGGGTCACAGGGGAAATTACAGAAGAAATTAGACAGTTTCTACAAGTAAATGATAATGCCAGTACAACGTACAGGAATCTATGGGACACAATGAAAGCAGTTCTATGCGGGAAATTCATAGCAGTGAATGCCCATATTAGTAAAAAAGAAAGAACTCAAATAAATAACCTAATGCAGAAACTCAAGCTCCTAGAAAAAGAAGAGCATAACAGCCCTTAAACTCAAACCTGAGAATTTGTCAATCCTCTTCATTCATTTCCACTCTCAAGACTGGCCTGTTTTGACTATGAGGTATACCTCCAGATCACCTAAACTCCTTAGAAGGGTATAAAACGTCTGTAGAATTTAAAACCTCCTTATCTGTGGTCAAACTTCAACTCCCCAACTTTTATATTCTTCTGAACAAAAGTCAAATACTTATTTTATCATTTGGAATTCACATCCCTCCCCTTCCATAAAATTCCACTTATCTTTCCAAGATTTACTTCGATATTATTTTCCCTGGGAAGTTCTCTTTGAGTCTGCTCCAACATACACTTGCCTCATCCTATTTTCTTCCCCTTGTGAGGGAAGTTTATCATTTCTGCTGTTCTACTATCACCGAGCAGACTAAAGTGCAATTCTTGGATCTGTCTTCTTCATGACCACAGCACTTTAGCGCTAGGGGATGAAGGACAAGGGAGGAAGAGAATGTAGACCCTGGAGTCTGATTGCATGAATATATATCTTAGTTTTAACACTTTTTACCTGTCAACATTATTTAAGTTCATGGGAATAGAACAATACTTATTTCATAAGTTTATAATGAGAGACAAATTAAGCAATTTAAGTAAAGCATTTAACATTAAACATTGACTCAATAAACACCTGTGGGTCTTGTTTGGTGTAAAACATATAGAACACAGAAAGAAATTAGGAAACTCAATTTCTGAAAAGGTAAGGAGCCTTGTTTAAATTTTAACAGCCAATGTGTGGTGGAATGAGTCTCCAGCTGAGAGTTACAGGAGCCAAAGGATGCTGTCTCCATTTTGACCTCTCCAAATCCCAATTCAATATTGAAGCCAGAGTGGGTGCTCAGTTAATATTTACTGAATTACTTAGTGTATTATTAATTTATGTTTACAATTATATTAAATTTTAAATGTAACTTTAAAATTAAGTTTATTTAATTAACTATGTTTAATTAGATTTTAATTAATTTAAAAAATTAAAGCCTTCTCTCAGTTACTTAATTACAAATGTCCATTATGCAACTCTGAGAAAGGTTTTGCTATTTTTTTCCCACTTTTGTGGATCCTGTGACCAGAAAGACTTTGCCTACCCAGTTACTTATGTTGAGAAGCTTTCATGTTTCTCTTTTCTCTCTCTCTTTTTAAGACATTTAACTGGCCAATGTGATTAATATACAGACCTAAATTTTATATTAAAATATATCTTACCAATAAGGAAAGATGTAAACATCACCTCATATTAAGTTCACTCGGTAAGTAATGCTAGATGTGGACATAGAAGTTAGTGGTATGACACTTTGGGGGGGGGGAAATAATATGTCAAAAAGAATATTTTATTTTATTTATTTTTTGAGACAGGGTCTCCCTGTGTAGTTCAGGCTGGCCTCAAACTCGCAGCGATCCTCCTGCCTCAGACTCCCAGCCGACTGGCTGAGGAGAGTATTTTAAAGGTGGAAAAACTCTCCAGATTTCAGCTGACCTCTTTCTCTCTCACTCACACAGGAATGCAAACACACAAACCAAATGACCAGCTGAAAGCTACTGCAGGTACAAACAGTACTTTGTGTTTTGTGTTGATTTTCTACCAGTGCTCTTCATTTTTGGAAGGTCTTCATTGTACTCTGAACTATGCAGCCTTTTCTATAAAATGTATTTTCCTCATTATAAATAAAATCTAAAGCAATGCAGAGATAAATGACTAGAATTTTTTTTAAAAAAGAAATCAGGTGAGGTGCAATGGTACATGCCTATAATCCCAGGTACTTGCTACACTTGAGCTTAGCCAAAAGGCTGAGAAGTAATAATCCCAGGTACTTACAAGGCTGAGATAGGAGGGTGACATGTTCAAGTCTAAAGCTAGAATTTAGTGAGACTGTGTCTCAAAATAAAATAGTAAAAAGGGTCAAAAGTGTTGCTCAGCAATAAAACATCCCAGGGTTTGATCACCAGTGCTGACAAAAAAAATTTTTTTCGCACAATTTGTATCTCTTAAATGAAGTACACTGCATAACTTTGCAGGGAATTGATTTAATTGACACAAATAATTAATACCCCTTTCATGAACTCCTATGATACAGCGAAGGGTCAAGTCAGGCCAGAAGCTGATTTAAAATTTTCTGAGGCTGGGATTCCATACTGCTCCACTTATACAGTGACATTTTAATGATTTTCAAATGCTTATCTTGAGGTTCTAAAAATACCATGTTAAAGTGTGTCTTTTCTGGAAAATATGCCATCAACTAGTGAATTTTAAGGTGTTTTCTCCATTAAATAGAAATGTCTACTTAATGATCATTTTATAACTAAACTGACTTGCAGTAGTTACTTTTCCTCTCTAAAAATGCTGCATACTTTTGTGGGACAAATGAAAAGAAGCAATAGAAAAAAAGGTACTCCTGATATATATAGTACTTAATTTCAAATGAAATAATAACCCTTTAAGGAACAAAGTCATCAAAACTAAAAAAATTTAAGAATTTACTACCAGATATTTCCAAATTTTTAATTATTTTACAAAATATAATTAAATACTAAAAGTGCTTTTTATTTACTAAAAATTGGAAGATACTATCTTTATAATGTACACATTTCTTCAACAAAGATGGGACTACTACTATGCACACTTTCCGTATTTATTTCAATATAAATGTGAAACTCATTTTAAGATGGAATTTGGAATTGTTACAGTTGTCATTGCTCGCACAGTCTTAAAACACGTATCCCGCACTCCCAAATGGCTGGTACAACCTTGCACGTGCAGGCAGCAGCGCTGGTGTAACCACTACTCTCTGTGCTTTCCCATCTACCCCAGGGAAAGAGGACGCATCTGATCTGAGTTTGGAAGGAGACGTGAACATGTCGCAGGTGGCCCCTTTTTCTTCTTTGTCTTTCAGGTGCAGCTGTGAACCCTCTAGGGTTGCATGACCCCCAGAGCCTAATTTTTGGCTGCGGCACGGCTTTGCCTCAAAGTTGGGTTCACTGAGGGGAAGCTCATTTGCTTCTGAAGATATGCCCTTTTTATTTTATTAATTTTATTTAAAATAAAGGTGATACTTTGGCTCCCATCTGCTTCTTTTTCTTTTCTCAGTTGATTCAAAACCCGAGTGGCTGAAAAGCAGCACTGTCATGGAGCTGTCACAAACCTCAAACAAATAGGCTCACTTCCCCCCTTTTAGCCCTTACCGCTAGCCAAGATGGCGAACTCGTCTTCACCAACAGACATGAAAACACAAGATGATGTGAGGTGGGGGGTGGGGGTGGGGGTTGCATACATGTGCGTGTGTGTGGTACTGGGGTGTGAACCCAGGGGACTTTGCACTGAACTACAGGCCTAGCCATTTTTTATTTTTTAGTTTTGAAATAAGGTCTTGCTAAGAAAGTAGTTAAGTTGCCCAGGCTGGGCTTGGATTTACAGTCTTCTTGCCTCAGCTTCCCAGAGTGCTGGGATTACAGGTGAGTGCCAATATTTTGGAACCATTAGGTGTGGCCTTCATACTCAAAGCAAGTCAGTTAATGGTTCACTAAACTGCCTTTGAGGCAAACAACAAAAACAATTCACATTTTGTACATAATATATACTTACAACATAGGTATAATTTTACTGAAATACTTATCTTTTGTTTTCCTATGTTACAAAAAAATAGTAAAAGAAAAAAGTAGTAAAAATTGCACACACCAATTTTCCATTTATCTCTGCAGAACTGACATTGGACAGGTATCAACACTTGCTCTAACATCCAAGTAACTTTAGTGTAAGTCTGCTCTTCCATTATGTATTTAAAGTATGTCACAGCTTCATGCAAACATACAGAAAAGCAGTCATGTATATGCACAGATTTCAAATGCTAGGAGTGGGGACACCACACTGTGATAATTCTTCATTTAGACTGTCCTTTCAAGAGACATGACATATTTAAAATACTCATACACAGTTTAAAAAAGAGAAGTGCTCATTCCTAAAAAAGCCACAATTGTTGAAAATACCAAGTAGCTGATTCTAGTAAGGAACTTATTACATAGAAAACCCATACACCAAAATCACCTTTTCTCTGCTTACTAGAATATCTAATCCTACTTCTTTTTAAAACAAATAAAATCAGCATTTTTTCAGGGTTGATTTTTGTTGGCATATGTGACATGAAGGGAACTGTTTATTATGCCGTAAACAAAAGCTAAAATATGTGCAACATACATTCATAGAATAAATCCTTTTAAAAGATTTGCAAAGCTTGTTTGTGTCTTAAACTATTATACTGTCATATATAGTAAGGTATAGGACACACATTTGTTTGCAATATGCTATTCTAACACCCTCTAGAATTCTTAATGTCGAACATAAAATAAAATTTTGCACTTGTACATTTTGAGGTATAGCACTTTAGAGGAAACTGAGAGAGGTATTATCATCCAATCTTCTTGGCTTCACTTATCCTAGCAATTTATTTTTTACCTAATAAAATGAGGCAGTGTACATTTTTATATTGTGATATATTGTTTTCTCATTCTCATCACAATAATGTAGGAATATGAACTTCTGGTTTCTGTCAAATGAGTCTTCATTAGAAAGGTGAGAATATGAATGTATGTGAGCCTCTGTGATTTTGGATTACACACAAAATACTGACTGCTAAGAGACATGAATATTTATCAGTTGCTGTTATTAAAAAGGCAAATTTTTCCTCCCCAAGTTATTGAGTAACAATTTCAAAATGTTACTCCATCTGTCAATGTTTTCTGAAAACAGTACAAACCTTCTTTTTTATCTTCTGGAGTAATCTTCACTTTTGTATCTGTTATATCTTTGAATGAGGCCAGAAAAAGTACCACGTCTCCTTTCTCATTCTTTATAGGGACGATATCCAGCAGACACCAAAACGGAGACCCTGCAACAGTAATGAAAAGACAAATAGCCATTGCTTCCTGTTTGTTCTCTAAAAAGCCCAATCATTAATAAAAATAAAGCCCTCACTGTTTTCTTCTACCCCACCATTCCACCTTAAAAATGTCAGCTTTCAGATTCCATAAATATCTAGCCCATATGCATCTCTTCATTCCCAAGTGAAATGCTTTGTTAAAAATAATGCAGTGTTTTGAACAAAAATGTTCATCTGTTCATCTGCAGGCGTCATGCAAATAATATTTCTTCTTTGAGCTTGTTCATGTGGAAGCACTCCACTTTGTGAGACCTGGCCGCATCTCACCCCAGCACACAGTGGTTCTGAAGGACTTTATTTGGTCTGAATTTGCTCTAGGTTTATTTAGTCAATTTTAAAAATCAATGATCATCCACTAGAGCAGCTAAGTTAAAAAGACGGAAAATACCAAGTTTGAGAGGAGTCTTTTAGACTCTCATACATTTGGGGCTGGTTTCAAATTAATACACATATTTTAACAACTCTTTGGCAGTATGATGTTTTAGTCTTACAATATAACATTATACATCAGTGTGAATGGGTGACATAATTATTCACAACCAAATGGATGAATACCACCAATATAATTTTGAGCAAAAGCAGCCAAACACAAATGAGTGGAATGAAATATAAATACATTTACACTTAAGTACAAAAACAGGCAAAACTATTAATCTATGGTGTTAAAAGTCATTTTAGGGATTACTATTGAAGACAGTGACAGAAAAACACACAGAACAGGGAGTTCTGGGATGCTGGTTAAATTTTGCTTCATGAACTTCATGATGTTTACACAGATATATTCAGTTTCTTAAAACATATATTTTTCAATATATTACATTTCAAGAATATATTTACAAAATAATCAAAATTAATTCCTCTTTTTCAGCAAAATAACCATGAGAAAATAACCACCATTAAGACTTCAGTTCGAAAATATAGTAGCCAAAGGGTCTTGATTAAGTCTTATATTCTTAAATATTTTTATCTACTTTAAAATATGTATTTTATTGTCACAAGCCCTGGGGGTGGTCAAAAATATGCATTTTAAAAATATGCAAACCTTCCTGCATAATATTTCCTACTAAAAGGGATTCTGAATAGAAATATTTGAAAATGATAAAAATGATAGATGTTGTTTAATTGAAAATAAAACTATTAATCTATTCACGCATATTTTTCCTTGATTTTTTATGATGGGGAAAGAGACTTCAGTACTATGCATTTTCATTTATTCGAGAGTTAATTTCAAAGTCAGAGTATAAGATTAAAAAAAGATTTAGAAATATCTGATATTTTGACTTGTTTTGTATATACTATGTCAGATTTGACAACTTCCAACACAGCTGATATATCTATCTAGCCTTAGAATCTTTTTTTTCTAAAAGTGTAAATAAGAATCAAAATGTATAATTGATATTGTGAAATAGGAAGAAAGTGTCTAAAGGAGTAGGGGAAGCGGGAAGGGTAGGGGAAAGGAAAGAAGGGAAAAGAAAAAATATGAGAAAAGGAAAAAAATGGAAACAAAGTCTTTGTAAATAGGGAAGGGTGGAGGGGGTGAAGGGAGGGCAGGGGAATGGGGAAAAAATAAGAACCAAGACACATCATGTAAAGGTACAAGATCCCAATGATGAATGTAACTGTATTGTATACCTAAAGTGTACCAATAAACTAAATGGGGAAAAAAAATCTTTTTTTTTTTTTTTTGGTACTGGGGACCAAACTCTAGACCTTGTGCTTGTGAGGCAGGCACTAGAGTCTATTTTTTTTCTTTGAATGCAACATGATGCAATTGATCTATATTTAGAGGCCATTCTATGTAAAAATTGTATTTTATCATAGCTGGTCGTACAGTTTTTGAATGTGAATGAATTTACAATAAAAATGTCTAATATTCTGCTATCATAAAATACACATGGAAATTACTAAATATGATAAAGTATGCATCAAGTACAATAAAGTATGCCTGCTCCCCCATATCCTCCTAACACTTTGAGGGTCTTGATTTCCTGCTTGCTCTTTTGATTTAGACATGTGGTTTCACCTTTCATTCAGCTGGCCCAAGATCTATGCTAGAGAAACCTCATTTTCAATACTCTATTACCAGTATCCAGGAAACTGGGGCTCTGACCACTGCCCCAATGCTAATTAGCTATGTGACTAGATGTCAGTCAATTGACCTCCCTGGAACTTGGTTCTCTCCACGTAATGTCCTCATATCTATATTTAGTAGTGGAGATAGTATCCCCCCAAATGCTGAGATAATAAATTAATTCCTGCATTTGTGACTCATATGAGTGTAGAGTGTAAATGAGCAATAGCTCTGAACAAACATTGTTGTCACCATCACCCCAGAATGGTTTTTATTTCAAATTTTATCTACAGCACCATTTCAACTTTTGAGGCTTTTTCACTAATGCTGCGACTACGGTAGAAACAAAGAGCCCTCAGCTTAAGCTAACAATCAGATCCTAGAGAAAGTAACAGTGAGGACTCACAGAATGATGACTCTGATATTTGGTTCACATTTTGAGGTCTCTCTCCATCAGCTACTTTCCAAGAATATAATCAAATAACAGTAGGCTATTAATTTTTCTCAAAGTCTCTTTTATCTCTGCTCTCAGACAAGCATCATTATTGATGCCACAGAGCCTCTACCCAGGTGCACCAATGTACTTTGGAAAGAAGAAAAAGCACAAAATGAGGTGAAAGCCAAGGAAATAGCTGCTAACATAGCAATATTATCTAATCAGCTCTTTATGCAAAGCCATCATTTCACATTATGTTCTGGGAGAACTGAAAATTTCTTTGAATTTTACCTTTTAAATTATGAGATGTAATGTTTTGCATTTTATAAATTCAATGAGATTTTATTAATATAGATTTGTCTAAGTTCAACTTTTATGACTTGGCATGAACTAGGATGGGGTCTGCATTTCCAGTGTCTATATGACAAAAAATTCTTAGGAAAACAATATAAAGGGCATGCAGATCTATTTCTTTCCTTTTGTCCTTCCCTCTTTCCTTCTTCTTCCCTCCCTCCCCTCCCCTTTTCTGCCTCCCTCCCTTCCCTTTCTCCTCCCTCTTTTCCTTCCTTTCCTTCCTTCCTTCCTACCATCTTTCTCTCCTTCCTTTTTTCTTTCATCTGCTGCTTTAGATTTATCCACACCAACTGCACTACCAATTTAATTTGGGAATCTAAATTTAGAGAACAAAACATATGCGAAGAGTTTCTTCTTCCAAAAAGAGAGGGTAGATGCCAAAAGGTACTGGTCAGATTCAAAGCAAGACCCTTCACTCTTAGCCCATTTATTCTTCCCTTCTCCCATTTCCCAAATCTCTCTACCAGACCTTCATTCTGGCTCTCCCACAATGTCTTTAACCTTAGATGTCTTCAATAATTTAAAACTGTTCACTATGGTATGACTTTTCTTGTCTTACTCATGAGCATGATGATGATCAACTTCTTTCAGTTAAAAGCAATTCAGGCCCAGTGTAATAAATTTCTTGTACAGTGATCATGGGAGTTACCAAGTCTCTTAGCCTTGACTTCAGAGATGTGAATGACTCGTAAGAGCAGGGTTAGAGGGCAGCAATCTTGTGTCAATTTTTAACTCCTTCTGTATATAGCAGCAGTAATTATTGTGTGAGTCGGGAGTGCCAGAACAAATGAGGCTCTGCCAGGATTTAAGTTAATAACACCTCTAATTTCCATGGATAAATACAATTGATGGAGAAAAAACAGGGTTTATACCTTATATGGTAAAGTTTACTTTTGGAATGGAATGAATAGACTATCCCACATCTCTTTTTTGGCACTTCCTTTTTCCTGATTCCAAAAGCAAGGTGCAAAAGATTTTGATTTGTTAATATTTAGAATTGCAAAATGACTCATATGCTTTCCATATACCACCCACCACTGCACAAATTATATTTGGCAGAAAAAAGAAACTAATAATAAGGAACCCATGATTTAATACGTCATGAACCCATGATTTAATACAGAAAAGTACAGATATAAAGAAACTTGAGTTGTGAGTGGTTCCATTTTCTTCACTGATTGTGCTGTCATGATGGGAAGTAGTTTTGTTGCTCAATGTAATACAGTGGCTCAAAGTGGGATATGAACACTTTGCATGTCCTCACATTTTTGTTGTTGTTGTTTGGTACCAGGGATCCAACTCGGGACCTTGTGCTTGTGAGGCAGGTGACGAAACCACTGCGCTAAATCCCTAGCCCTCACATTTTTTATGTTAAGCAGGAGCTTGAATAGTATTTTAATGATAAATACATGTGACCTTTATTTTATGAAACGATATCAAAAATATATATATAGTATACTGAGTGTTGTGTGACTATAAGCATTTTCAGGTGCTTCTCACATTTCACATGAAGTCTAATGAGTCCTGCTCTCTAAAACCATTATCTCAGTGCTACTTATGATGTAGTGAGAGGTTGGTCAATTTTAGAAATCTGTCCAGGGGATATACACTAGGATAGCAGTGGGGGAACAGCTGCAAGTGAACAAACAAGGCTGCTTCCGATGGTAGTTAAATGTCAGGACCCTGGTGTCTATAGCAGAAAGGGTGGGACCTAACAGAGTCTCTCACTTGTGTTCCCACCTTGTTCTAGCCTTGGTCACCTCTCACTTGCTCTTCAGCAGTATTTCCTCTGGATCTAGTTTTCCTCCCATGTGTTTTCCAATAACCCTTTGAAAGCATGGGGCCCTGGGTCAATGGCTTGTCACAGCTTGTGCAAATCATTAGCATAGAATTCCAGAATCTCATCAATATGCAAACTCTATTTTCAAGGGACTACAAAGAAAAACAAGAGTGGGGGAGGCAGTGTGAAGAGATGAACTGATGAAAGTGCTACATTAAAACGGAGAGGATGGTTTCTAGATTACCCACAGCTACGTGGGAAATCAACCTCTCTCCACCCTCACTAGCTCTTCTTGGTGTTTGACAAGTAATGTGTCTTCAGGAAAATACGTGAAGGCTTCACCCTTCTGCAATGAGCATCTGTCCCTGGTTCAGCCTACACAGGCCGTGTCTTTGGTAGCCCTTGCCTGATCCCGTCTCCCGGGATGTTTCTCTTCATACTCTCCTGGGATGCTTCAGAATGGTGATGTGTGGAGCATGGCAGCTCTACACAGGACACACAGGAACATCTCAGAACATATCTCTTCTGAGACTGGAAATAGCAAAGGCACCCTAGGCCCGACAAATGCCCGAGTCAAGGCTCTCTTTTTCCAGTGATCCTTGAGGAAGACAAGGTCATATGTGACTGATCATTGTTCATGGGCAGGAAGATTTCTAATCCTACAGATTTGTTTCCATGATTGCTACTGATGATTGCTACTTCTCCCCGACAACAAAACACTGATATAAACTCATTCCCTTGATATCCAACTTTAAGAAAACAACTCAAGATTTCTTCAGATTTCCTTGGCTCAGTGAGAAAGAATTTCAATTGAATGAGAGTTTGAAGATTAAGTTAGCCTTCTTTAATTGCATAGGGCTTTAATTGAATGAATCCATGTGTTTTTTTTCTGGGCAATGGGAATAATTGTTTTACCAATAAACAAACATAATGCTTACATGAATGCAGTATGGAAAAGACAGGATGGGATTCCAGAATTATCTAGTTTAGAGCCCAGAATAAAATATTTGGAGATTATATTGTAAGCAATTAGACATAAAGTTACTCATCCATTCCATACATATTTATTGAGGTCCTCCTGAAAGGTACTGTTTTGGCTGTTTGTCTACACCAGTAAGCAAAATAGAATAAATCTCTGTCTTATGCCTTCAATTTATATTTTAATTTGGAGAGAAAAACAATAAACTATAAACATGATATATAAGTAAATAATATAATTTATTAGAAGGTCTTACATACTATAGTAAAATAAAAAGTAGAGCAGGATAAGAGGAGAAGTGTGGGAGAATATGCAAGAAGAGGGTGCAGGATTGTACAACAATTCTTAAGGAATTGCTTACCAGGTGCTACTCAATATTCCTTCTAACTACTAAAGAAGTGGTGTATTATTCCAGGTCCTCCTAGAGCAAGCCATGAGAAAACCATGATGTAAGTTTGAGGTCAACAGAAGGCCAAAAGGAAGTAGACAAATCGAATGAAGGTGTCTTAGGTCGTGATGCAGTTGTAAGAGGCCCAGCAAGGCCTCCGGGAGTCATCTGGCTGAGGAACGGGCCTGTCATAGAAAACACTGCCTCACTCACTCACTGACTGAGAGAAACACGTGCATGGAAAGTTTAGCCTTTGTACAAGTACAGCGATGTGTTTCAGAGGAGAGCAGCTGGAGCTATCAGTCAACTACTCTCTCTTACCAGAGACATGAGAGACAGATTCTCATGGCTTCCCCAGTTATACAGTTGACATCTCATGTTTTTATCAGAATGGTATCCCTGTCCCTACCTTTTGTAGTGCAACTCCAATTCCACTAGGAACCAAAGCTCCTCTTCATACAGGCTTTCTACCTTCCTCTCACTTGCTGTTCAGAAGTATTTCCTACCATCTGTCCCTTGGTGGTTCATTCTTTCTTCTTCCCAAGACCAAAAGTGAAAGCATTAGGCTCATCAGCAGTGAAAGAAGAATCTTTACTCCTGCTACCTAGACCTCCCTGTACTACTTCTTGCCTTTATCACTATTTTCTTCAGTTCCATAAATGACACCAGGTTTTTGTTAAATTATTTTTACTTAACTTAATCAGAATCAATTTATGCTGTTTATGAAGAACCCTTACAAAAAGTTATATATGCAGAAAAGCAGAGTTGAGATACACTGGGACGAATATAGAGCTAAGATGACATTGCATAAGGCCAGAGTCCTGTATTCTCTATTTACTTACTGAATATCCTGAGGAAGATCTGTACACCTCACTGCACCATGTTTGCATATTGGATATGAAGCTACTTTTCATGATTCAGAGTTTTGAAAAGACTAATATTAAGGGCTTTGACGTACATTGTACATTTTACTTTTTCATTTATTTTATTTTTTGTTTGTTTTTTGAGAGAAGGTCTTGCTAGGTCGTTCAGGCTGGACTTGAACTCACTATTTAGTCCAGGATGGCCTCAAACTCCAGAAGATCCTCTTGCCTCAGCCTTCTGAGTACTGGGATTACAGGTGTGCACCACCATACACAG
>NW_004624821.1:4588871-4614183 GCF_000247695.1 Heterocephalus glaber | reverse complement strand
TATATAAAATTTTGGTACCAGGGATCGAACTCAGGACCTTGCACTTGTGAGGGAATCTTGGAGCCACTGAGCTAAATCCCCAGCCCTATTATTCAATATTAATATTTGCTAAAGTCAGTGATTGTGTAGGGTGGATGTTTGTTGTAATACCCTCTGTAGTACTCTAGAATATTTTGTCTATAATACTCTACCTTTTGTGTATGAATGAAATAATTCATGATTTTTTTAAGTGAAGGAAATACATATCATACATATTCTTTGGAAATCAGAGATTTCACCTTTTCCTTAAACATATAATCTAATGTTCATCTGAAAAATGCAAAATCATTTCAGATTTCTGGAATTAGAAAAGATCTTAGAAATGATAAGAGGGTACTCTTTATAGTAAAGAAGAAAATCCTGAGTTCAGAGTTGTTAAGTAAACTGTCTATGATCAAGATATTAATTGTTGGAAGAGTTGGAACTCAATTCATATGACTGTCACTCTCATGAGCACTCTGCTAAAACAGTGCATTTCTTCATGTTCTTCATAAAACAAATGAAGGAAAAATTATCAAAGAAATTAACAATGTAGTTATAGAATGCTGAGTGGAAAAATTATACTTGCACATATGATTGTTACAATAAGGTAGGAGATATAATAAATTTAGCCTTGATCCAGTTCTTTTTCAAGAAATCAAGTTTAGAATTAGAATCTGCATTTACAAGGTTGGGCAAACCAGGTAAAAGGAATAGAAAATGTGTCCTATGTGAGAAAGCAGAAATGTTGGGCTGAAAATTAGAAATAGATGAAAAAGAATTGAAAAGAAATAGCTAAGAATTGTATGTCAACTCTCCAGTGTATAAATACATGATTACAGCTTTAGGTGACAATTTAGCACTTTCCAAGAATACACAGACAACAGACAGACTGAATGTTTCTTCCATTGTGCAAACTCAACTCGCAACACAGACTAGTGAGTGCGGCGCCAGATTGCCCTGAGTCACAACTTGGCAGGCATGTGAGGCAACACAGTTAGATGTCTTCCACAACTCATTGCTTCTCTCCTAAAAAAGCGCGGACACCTCACCAGCCCTGGAGGCAAAACCCCGCTGCAATTCATACACAGATTCCTCTGGTAAGGCATAATCTCCAACAAGATGAACTCTGCATTGCTTCTCAGACACCTGCCCAAGAAAGACATCATTTTATGAAAAGCAAGTTTGTACAGAAAATATTCTCAGCATGTTCCATAGGCTTATCAGCATTATCCTCCAACAGAAAAAAAGGTACATTTTAGTTTAATATGTGTAATTAACATATAAAAATTAAAAGCTCCCCTAAACTGTGAGGGCTCCATCTTGATACTGAACCTAACTGATTTGATTATTTGCCTTCAGAGGTTAGTAAATCCATTTTATAAAGGGCCAGACAGTAAACATTTTTGCCTTTGCAGTTCATATCTCTCTCAACTACTGAACTCAGCTGTTGTAGTGCTAAAGCAGTAATAGATAATGCACAAGCTAATGAGCATGGCTATTTTCCAATGAATCTTCATTTACAAAAAATAGGCATTCTGCCAGGTAGAGACCATAATGTGCCAGCTCCTGATATAGAAGCTGACACATTTCTGTACACTAGAGGTGAATTCTAGATTCTTAGGAGTTTTGACCAAACTCTATTACCAAAGTATTTAAGAAACACTATCTGTTAGTGTATGAACCAGGGGGACTTGCTTCAAATACAATGACAATAGCTTGTGAAAAAGTTCCCAATCAGACAACCCTATTTTCCTAATAAAGACTAATTATTTCCTTTGCTATTGGATAATGAGACTATATTTAATTATTCTTCACCTGAAAAATAGCCATGGCTATCAAAGGCCTAGAGGGATCTCTGAAAGGCTTTTTGTTTTGTTTTAAATTTCCAAATCCATGAATAGGAGGTACTTTGGGAATTATGGCACTGAGTAGGAGCTTTATGAGCTGCATCACAAAGCAAAATGCATGCAAATTTGGAGTCTCTAGGAGTGAAATGGAATTGTTGTTAGTCTGTTCAGAGTCAGGCCAAAGCAATTAGAAGCTAAAAGGTGTGTGAAACTTCTACTCTGGCAATGTCTATCACAGGTGGAGATGAACAGGTATTTTCTGAATCATTGTAGACCTTATGTACAGTGAAACAACCTTAGGTAGTCAGAGACTTTTTTCTTAACATCAAAACACAATCTGAATTTTTACAGTTTCCCATTTAGTACTGTCTTTTCTCAGCAGTGTTAATAAGATTTCTTTTGCTGTTTCAGCTTTCCTGTATTTCTGAAACAGAGTGCTTTCTTTAAGTAGTGGAACATGATGTTTCAAAAGATGGTGAAACCCAAATTGAAGAATTCTGAGAAATAAAGCTTTCTAGAATAATAGTTCTCCTTGTCATAGGGAAAATCAGCTCTCTGGTGATAACTTGGTTGTACTGCCAGTTGGTAGAGATATTCCAAATCATAAATTTTTTTGTCCAAAATATTATTTATACATGGTTAATTATACATATTTGAAAAACAAACACAGACATGAAAACCACGAGCCATGCTGTGGCCATTCCTCCACTCTCACTGAAAGCATACACACTCACATACCTAACAAAGCCAAAGCCAGATTTGGTGGTTTCTGCTGCAGATGAACATTTTGGGGTCTTTCTTGATGCTTCAGTCTTTCTCACTCCTTCCCACAAAACAGATCACTAAATCCTGTCTATTCCAGTAGCTAAACCTCTGAAATTGTTTATGAATAGCTTTCCTCTCCAGTGTACACTGCCACATTTGAGAGAAAACTGGAGCATGTCAAGCTTAGGTGCACATCAGAATCACCTAGGAGGCAGCACGGACTGCCGGGACCTGACACCAGATTTGACTCAGAAGGTCTGATAAATTGCAGGGCCTGATAAGTTGCACTTCTCACAAATCCTATTTAAGCTGGGTCTTCAGATCACACTCTGAGTAGCAAGTTCAGAGTGACCATCATTGCTTATGTGGATTACCTGCCTCACATGGCAGGAAAAATGACCTTTGTAAAATAAAGTATCCTATGTACAATTTTCCTGCTTAAAGTGCTTTAGTTCTCTTAGTTAATTCTCTTCTCTTTCTTTCTTTTTCTCTTTCTCTCTTTCTCTCTTTCTTTCTTTCTTTCTTTCTTTCTTTCTTTCTTTCTTTCTTTCTTTCTTTCTTTCTTTTCTTTCTTTCTTTCTTTTTCTTGAGACAGAGTTTTGCTTTGTAGTTCAGGCTGGCCCTGAACTCACTATGTAGCCCAGGCTGGCCTGGAACTTGCAGCGATCCTCCTGCCTCTGCCTCCCGAGTGCTGGGGTTACAGGCATGCACCACCATGCCTGGCTTCACTTAGTTAATTCTCAGTTCCTGAGCATTGTTTACAAAATCCTGTGCAAGTTGTTCCACTGACCCTTCCATTTGATGCCTGGCTGTCTTAATGCTATACTAGCCTTCTTTCCACTTCTCAAATGAGACCAACTTCTCTAGGACCTTTGCACATGTGGCTGCCATTGTCTAGAATGCTTTCTTTCTCTCCATCAGATAGGTAATTTCTGCTCATCTTCTAAATTCAATTCAAATAAGAGAGAGAGCTGGCTGGAGAAGTGGCTGGGGCCTGTCAATTTCAAGGTTCCAAGGCCTCCTAGATGATTTCAGGGCTTCTTATACAGACTTTCTCCAGGGCTCCCAACAGATATTAGCTAAATTGCCCCAAAGCACACAGTTCATTAAGTGATGGAAACGTTTTTGCCTGGTAAATGTTACTCTAGACCTAAAATCATAACAACCGGCATTTTTGTAGTTCTTGATGTATACTATAGCTTATTTCCTTCATCTACTTCTCTTAACAGCTTTAAGAAGCAAATATCTTTGGCTGGTTTTCATATAAAAGATTATTAAGGGGTTAAGTGTCGAAAATGCCACAGCATGTTAGTGATTGCACAGGACTTGAACACATGTCTTCACACACAAAGGTCATAGGTTTTTTTTCCCATTCTAGCACACTGGGAATTGACAGCAAGTATTTTCTATGATATGATAAGACAATTTTTACTGTATTTTTGTTCTCAAATATGCATCTGAAAGCGTGAATTGATTTGAACATCTTGCCAAGTTGCTAAAGGGATATAAACCAGTTCTTAGAGAGCTCTTTCAGCCTCGAGATGCAATCACACGCCAGAGCTTCTAGGAAGAACAAGATACTTCTTCCTTTCACATTCAGAGTAGTATCATTGTCCATTGTCCCCAACCAGAGCCACAGGAAGCCCTGAGCTGTGTGCAGGTGGCTGACACTGTCTGCATCCTCTGGTGGCTACCTCTCCAGCTACTTTCACCTTGTTTTTTCCTCCTGCTGTGGTCTAGGGAGACATTTGCCTCTCTTGGCTGCTTTCCTTGTTTACTTCCTTTGTGCCCACATTGGCCCAACCTCCCAGAGGCAGCTGTGACAGGCAGGGCCAGGGAAGAGAAGAACAACAGTGAATAACCCTGAATTAAGCTCATGTTCCTGAAAGATGCCTCACAATACTCTGGGCATTTCCCATGGAAACAGATGCCGATTTATCAACCCCTCAGAAAACTCCAGAAGGCCACTCTCTTTATCTGTGTTAAGGCTAAGAACTAAAAGGTGTTCCTTAAGTTGAAAAGAAGAAAATGTCCTAGCAATGGAGCCCATGTCCTGAAAGAAAAAAGGAGGAGAGGGTCAGAGGTATGAGGAAATCTAAAGGAAAGGAAAGCAGAAAGTTGATCAGCTTGAATTGAGTCTTGATGGCTTAAGTAACTTAAGGAGAGGGTGAAGGCCGAAGGTGGGGAGTCACATTCCTTGCAGAAGGCTGAAGCACAAAGCCATAGGCAAGGTAAAACATGAATCATTAAAACAATTGCACAATTAGTCATACTGAAGTATAGGGTATGCTAAAGTGAGAATGACGAGGAATAAAGGGAGAATAAAGGATGGAAAAGACAAAGGACAAGTTTAAAATCATAGATTATAAACTGGGACTAAATTTATGAACGTTTTCCTGGTGAGGGGAACACAGCAGCAGAGGAAAGAATATTCATCAAATGATTATGTTCAGGGCCAGCATCATGGGCAAGGGGCCTGTGCAGTCACCAAGGTTACCTGTGGTCAGAAGGGTCCCATGCTTCCCTTAATTTTCCACTGTGGCTGCCTTAAAGTATTTGGAAATCTTTTAACACAAGAGTCTGTATTTAAAATTTTGAAATGGGTCCTGCAAATAATGTGACTGGTCTTAATAATGTGTGCTGAATAATGGTTCCCTCATTTCGTTGCTCATCAGGTATCTATGTGGATGACATTAAATCTCTACTTTTGATAAGATAAATTTAGGCACAAATAAGCAAAGTTGCTTAACTAAGGAATATGCATACTGAATGGTAGCAGCTTGAGATTCTAGTTTAAGCTTTTCTGGTCTAAGTACTGCTCTCTTCATATAACCTTTCAGAGTTAGTCCAGCCTGAGCATAATAAATGTAGCAGAAGACCTTGGCCAACACTTGCTTCTCAAGTTCAATATCATTTCTTCTTGGCAATGAACATCTCTTGTTTCAAAGGGAATATCTTTAGCTCTAAAGATTCTCAAACATAGGCCTGGGAATTTAGCTCAGTGGTGTCGCTGCCTGCGTCGCAAGTGCAAGGACCCAAGTTTGATCCCCGGTACCAAAAAAAAAAAAAAAAAAGATTCTCAAACATTGAGGTTATAGTTCCTGTCTGGGTCATAATGATGGAATAACGAACAGCCACAAATGAAAGAATAACTTGAGTTCTTTGCGTGATAGTTTGATTGTTGTTCCCCTCACCCCAAAGGGATATGTATAGCAACTAAAAGCTCATCCATCCACTTTCACAGACAGGGGAGGGAGTCATGGGCTTCCTGGGTAGGAACGAAACTTGGGTTTGCCATTGTGTGAGCATGACTTAATGTTGAAGACTACAAGGGGCTGGGAGTCAGACTGCTGAGACTGGGATCCCAGCCATTCCCCTTAAGTTCTCTGTGAATCACTGTCTTTAACTGTGAAATGGGACATCAGTCATATCTGCCTCAGAGAGTTGATGAAAGATTAATTGAAGCAACAACAGAGCACAGAGCTTGACTACGATAAATCCTTAGTAAATATTATTATTATTTTAGGAGGTTGTCTCTACTGAGTCAGGAAGGAGCTCAGGCTGACTTTAAAGAAGTGACAGTGTAGAGGATCTCATAATACAGACCATGAGCCCTGCCTCTCAGCAAGCTAAGCAGTTCCTGCTGAAGGCTTTGGAGCCTGATCTACTTGAATGTCTCTCTATCTCTTTTTTTTCTGACCGTCTTGGCTGGAGAGCCTGGGTCAGCGCAGAGCACTTCAACAACTGAACTTACGTAAAACCTCTAATCATTAATTAAACACTGCCACTTTAACCACGGGCACAGAACAAGAGCAGACTTTCTGACTGAAGGTTCACATATCCAAGAGTAGACAAGGAATGCTGCCTGTTTACTAGTATAAAGCTTGAATACAGGTGAGCAGAAGGAAAAACTGCAGGCAGTCTCCTCACACAGCCTGTGTGTATCACCTTCAGCGTTTTTTCTTTCTGAGCCTTTTGCCTCTTTGCTGTGATCCCTTTAAAATTGTTACTATATTTGCATTTCTGACATTGACCTCATTGTAAAAGACACAGAAAGGAAATATAAAAATATTAATCTCCTATCAAGCCTGAAAAGATATTAAAAAATCTTCATGGGCTGGGGATTTAGTTCAGTGGTGCCATGCCTGCCTTGCAAGCGCACGATTCTGCGTTGCATTCCCAGTACCAAAAAAACCCAAACAAAATTTAAAAAATCTTCACCCAAAATATGAAGAACAATACCTTTTTCTAACTAAGGGCAGGTAAGGCCTTAGGGGAATCAGACTGGGAGAAAGAAACTGAGTAGTAACAAAGATCTGACCTATGATATCTAACACACTGAGTTATAGGAAGCACGGTACCTGTTTGATGGCCCTACAGACTTGATAAAAAGTGCATTTTACAAGGATCAAAATTAAATACATTCTTGCCTGTCTTGCATTCATGCATATACACACACACGGAGTTAACAAATGTGCATCTTCCTATGTAGGGTTGGGGACTGTAACACATTGCTATGTGTTCTTTGGCATTCTTCTTATTAAAAAATGATATCTAAGCCTGGGATGGCAGTGCACACTTGTAATCCCATCACTCTGGAAGGCTGAAGCAGGAGTACTGTAAGTTCAAGCCTAGCATGGGCAACTTAGTGACTTCAGAGAGACTCTACCTCAAAATAAAAAAAATAAAAAAATGCTGGGAAAGTGGTTCAACGTAAAGGTCTTGGGTTCAATGTCAGGTTACATACACACACACACACACACATACACACACACGCGTGCACGATGTGAGAGATAGGATTCCTTCCCAAGAATCTAAATGGATTTGTGAGAGATAGGATTCTTTCCCATGAATCTAAATGGACTTGTGGCTGGTCCAACCAATGTGGTATAGCAGAAGTTACACTATGGATCTTCCTAGATGAGGTCACAAAAAGTCTTGTAGCTTTTGCCTGGTTCATGGCATGTAGACTACCCACAGATTTTCATGCTAAAGAGGCCACGTCTAGGCACTTTAAGTGACTGTTGTAAGTGATCGCCGCCATCTTAGCCCCTTCAAACCAGTGCAACTCTCATCCAAATACATCCACAACCAACCTCTACTAACTCTACATGGAATAATAATCATCTACCCAAGGCTGATCGGAATTCCTGACTCACAGAATTATAAGATAGAATAGCAGCTCTTTTAAGCAACTAGGTTGTAAGGTAGTTTGTTACACAGCAACAGATAACTCTGCTGTGATTCCTTAACCCTACCAGGCTGTTAAATCCATTGCACAGAGAAAAGTTTTCAAAGTCTTACTTGTACAGCTTTTTGAGAAATCAAGTCCTCCTTGGAGTCTTCACAAATATTTCTAAAATTTAGCAGAAATTTCTCCACAAAATATTCCTCTTGGTTTTCAGTGATGAAGAATGGAAGTTCTACATTGTCTTCCAAGCTTGCTTGGGTAAACTCAGTTGCTGCCAATGCCTCTCTGTCCTGCAAGGCGAATGCCCATGGTGCTGTTGACTTTGATAACCTTAAGCCCAGGGAAATCTTTATGAAAAATATTACACTTAACCATGGTACTGCCTTTCTGTTGGCCTGTATTCCGGTGTGAAGGATAGGTGGAAAAATGATCTTGTTTTTACTCAGAAGAGTCTTTTTTGCTCTCTGGTAACCACTCAACTGTAGGATAAAATAGGTTTTATTTTCTATAATCTCAGGCCTACTTTCTCTAATTCTTGTTGGAATAGATGCCTGGCTGGCTTGCTTCATTGTTTTTGAAATGTGGTGAAATTCTATAGCAACTACAAGTTATGCCCATGCTGGGAACTCTCATGTCCACATAAAATATTCATTAAAACTCTACAGTTTGCATGTAAAAAAAGTCCATTCTTGCCATTAATTTATTACATGATTGGGCATGACACCTTTTGCTCTGAAATTTGGCTCTTACATGTAATGACCTGTGTGCAATGTTATAAGCCCATGTTTTAACAGTCAAATTGGAGGAGTCACCTATGTTGCACATTTAAAATGTTAATTTTGAAAATAATCAGACATTCCACAATCCCAAGGCTTTGTCTCTTTTCCTATATTGAGATCCAATTCTAAAGTAACTATGGGGCATAATTAAATATTCTAAAAATATGCTGGAGATTCATATTGAATAATTGAGTATAAAAGAACTAAGAACATCTTATACATAAACAGTATTAGAAATGAAGTAATAGAGATGCAGGACCTGTACACTCAAGAAAAACTTATAAAACCCTGGTAAAACAAATCAAAGAGGACACACAAAAGAATGGAAAGATAGTCCATGCTCATGGATAAGAAAAATGTATAATGTTAGTGTCCATACTACCAAATGTATATAGATTCAGTGCAATCTCTATCAAAATTCCAATGGCATTCTTCACAGAGATGGAAAAAATACTAGACATCATTCTTAAAAACCCCACAGAACAGCCAAAATAATCAATGTAATTATGAAGCAAAAATAAACAACAGAGTTTGAGGCATCACACTTCCTGATTTAAGTTACATTACAAAACTATAGTAATCAAAATAGTATGGTACCATCATAAAAAGACACATCAACCAATGAAACAGAAAAGACAGTCAAGAGAATAACATAAACATAAATGGTTAACTAATTTTCAGCAATGACACCAAGAAGACCCAATGGGAAAGGACAGTATCTTCAATGGTGCTGAAAAAGCTATGTTTACATATGCAAGAGAGTGAAATTAGACACTTGTCTTGTACTATGCACAAAAAATCAATTCCAAATGAATGAAAGACTTAAATTTATATTTAATTTTTTTAAATTTCTAGAAGAAATATAAGACTTGTCTTTGGACTCAGCAATGATCACAACAAAAACTTAAATTATAGAAGTAGAAATTAATAACTAGGACTACATCAAACTAAAATGTTCTGCACAGACAAACAAAATGAACAGGCAAACTATTGACTGGGGAAAATCTCTGCAAACCATAAATCAGATAAAAGGTATTGTAAAAGACTTATACTACACTTGATCTTAGCCAAAAGGCCGAGAAGCAATTGTAAAAGACTTATAAACAACTCATATAACTCAGTTAAAAGTTGGCAATGGACTTGAACAGACATTTCTCCAAAGATGAGATAAAATCACCAACAGGTAAATCAAAAGAGGATCAACATCACTAATAATTGGGAAATGAAAATCTAAACAATCATAATATACCACCTCACATTTATTAGATAGCTATTATCAAAAAGATAGGAAATGGGTCAGGGATTTAGCTCAGTGGTTCAGTCTCCTGCTTTGCAAGCGCAAGGTCCTCAGTTCTATTCCTGGTCCCCCCTCCAAAAAAAAGGTATTGGTCCCTAATTTTACCTTTCCATGGGATGGCATCTGGCAACAGCATTCACTGTGTTTTTTATCAGATCTCATAAAGACACTTATGAAACAGGACTTCCAGAACTGCCTCAGAAAGTATCAAGAGCAATGAAATAAGTATGTTCAAGGCAAAGGGGAGTATTTTGAGGGACATTAATCTTTTACTGTAGTAATTAAAAAAATTTTTTAAAATATTCACCGTATATTTTGATCATATCCACTGCATATTTTGACTACATCTCATAACATCATGTGCTTCTGCAATTACAAATTTAAATTTAAAAGTGAAATAATGTTTCTTACTATAATATCTGTTATAAGCAGCTCATAATAAAACAGGAGCTCCATGAAGAAATTTGCTTTTTAAAAATCTTTTATCATGAGCTGACCCTATAAGAAGTCGATATACTTGGTTCAGTTTATGTGTAAAATTGAGCAAGATATCTTACCTAATTCACCAATTGGGTAATCTTCCTAGCAGTGGATTTAGGTTATTTTAGGTGGTACATATAAGTATCTTACATTTTAATATATATGTATCAGTTAAAATGTATATTTAAAGTAAAAATATCAAACCTGGCATTAGCATTTTGATAGACATGGATAAGATAACTCATGAATAAAATGTTCCCTTCTCTCTCTCTCTCTCTCTCTCCTTCTCTCTCTCTTCTCCCCTTTTCTATCTATATCTCCAAATTTTTCCTCTTTCTGCATCTATCTCAACTGAAAGGACATTCTTTACCTTCCTGGTTTCAGCCCTCTCTCCACACTCCCACACTTTTTAAAAATTTATAAACTACTTAGTACTTCTATCACAGATTTGCATCTGAATACACATCTAGCTAGGGAGTGTGATGATATTCTCTCCTTAGGGAAGCATTTTCCTTAAAATGTTTTTAAAATTGATAAAAAGAAAGAAGGGGGAGAGAGAGAAAGAGAGAAAAAATAAAGGGAGAAAGAAGGCAGGAAAAAAGGCAGGAAGGAAGGGAGGGAAGCAGGAAACAGATTCAGAATTTTTAGGATAGGGTATTTTACCATACCACCAGATAATTAAATAAAGCAATAACAAATATATCAGTGGGTGAAAAAAATGAGTAAGGGAGAATAGCTGGGGCAATACATTGGAGACTGTGATGTGACACATAGACCTGTGCTTAAATCATTTTTCTGCTTTACAGTTTCCTCATCTGTAAATGGAAAAAGTCATCTTTATTTTAAAGGTATTCAGAAAATTAAATAAAATAACATACAGGCAGCGTGACATAATCACTTGGTTTTATTATAACTTAGATTTCATGATAAATGTGATCATTATGTACAGTAAATGTGTAGCAGTAAAATTTTTAAAAAAGAATGTATATCTATTTATGATTGCCTTCTGTTTAGTTATTGTCTTTTTCCATATAGAATAGTGTTTTAGTTTTCTTTCAATTTATTTAAGTAAAAATAAGCCAATCTAAAAAAAGAAAAACATTAGGTAAGCAACAGATCAGAAGGCATGTGCAAACAGCAAACCTTGAATGTGACATGAAAATGCATAAGTGTGTGAGTTAAAAGAGTTGTCCATAATCCCATCAAACCCAAGATTTTGTTTTTATAACAAATACCTGTATTTATCTTTACTATTTAGCAATAAAAATCATCATAATAAAACTTTCCTACCCATCCCCAGTATTCTCAGAAAATCAATATATATGTATGTATTATTAATGAGTAACTAACATTACAGTGAACTGAAGTTACCCCTGACAACGTATATCTCAGCAAGAAATGCTCAGGTATGACCAACTGGGGCAGAATAAACAAAGCAGTTGGGTAACTGGGCCCACATGAAAAATCACTGCAAAAGCCTCTGCTCCAAGAATAGAGCCCAGGGAGATACACTGTATTAAGGCCAAATACTGTGAGGCAATGACAAGATTTACTGAAATGGTGAACTTCTGGACAACGTAAAGTTCTGTCCTCCTTCTCTTACACTGCGGTTTTATTTTTAGAAATTCAGTGGGAAATTAAAGCCTTCCCTAAAAAAATGTGCACCAAGTTCTGAGTTCAGGCAATTAGAAACCAATGTTTAACTTTCTGAAAAGTCTGACAGGGTATTAGAACATCATGCAACACACTGGACAATTCTTCGGTTGCATGACCATCCCACACTACAGGAAACTTAGCATCTCTGACTCTTGCTCACTAAATAAGGGAACAGCATGCTCTCTAATGAATCAAATAACCCCAGAGATTTGCAAAGTAGCCAGGGAAGTGGCACTATCTCCATTTCCACAGAAAACACAGTGGTTTCAGGGCAACAACCTTGGAGTGAACAAGAATGTTTACACATAATGGGTTCTTTATTTACTGGTTTATAATTCTGAGCAAGTGACTTAACTCCTATCTATTGTGTGTGTAACTACGTGTTTTAGGTTCCATTTTGTTCCCTCAGAAATATATATTGGGTCAATATTTTGGTTGGAGGTAGGGTCTTTATAAAGGCAATCAAGTTGCAAGGCAGCCATTATGACAGGACCTAATCCAAAGTAACTGGCATCCTTATAGAAAGGGGGAATTTGGACATAGACATCTACACAAGGAGAACACTATGTGAAGATAGAGGCAGAGATCAGGGTATTGCTTCTATAGGTCAAGAGATGTGAAAGATCGTCAACGAACCATGAAAAGCAAGGCTAGAGTCAAAGAGTAGCTTCTTCCTCATAGCCCATGAAAGACCAAAGCAGCAGACAACTGATCTTGAGATTTTATCTTCTAGAACAGAGAGAGCGTATTTCTGTCATTTAAGCTACTCAGTTTGTAGTACTGTACAACAGTGGCCCCAATGAACTAATATACCACGAAAAGATTTTCATAAAATTATAATTTCTTTAGAAATTTCTTTATAATTTTTTTCCATTTAATTTCTTTTAAAAACTTTTGTTCTCTGGCAGCCTTTCTATTACTGGATGTCAGATTCTTCTTCCCAGAGATGGAAAGTAATGTTCTTGGACATAATATAGACATGCATATAGAAGCAGGCTTGAAAGACAAGCTCTCAATAGAAAGTGCATGCTTGGATCGACCTATAAAGCAGTGGTGGCGAACATATGGCACACATGCCACAGCAGGATGGTCATAACATTGAAAGCTCTAAAATGTTCCCCGTCATTGATATAAAGGCTGGGTCTGGTAAATGTAATCATGGTCTTACATGATATAGAGAAAACACAACTGGCTGTCAATAAAATTTTGCCAAGAAGCTAGAACCCGGGAGAAAACCAATATGACATTAGACTCCAGCTTGTCCATACTCAGTTTAAGGAATTTTGAGGAAGACCAGAAAAAGCCAGCAATAGCCACCCCACAAACATGCTGAACCTCTGCTGGATAGTTTTTTGGAAGCGCTGAAGCCAGAAGAGATCTTGCACCTTTCTCATTTGTATTCATCAGTGTTCCTATTTCTGTGACAAAATACCTGACACTCACAATTTAAAAGAGGAGATGTTTACTTTGGTTCATAGGTCAGAGGGTTTGGTCCATAATCAACTGCTCCAAGGCAGAAACACCAGGGCAGAGTGGCATGGGAAGAAAATCTGCTCAACTCATCACATTCAAGAAGCAAAAAGCAAGGAAAGAGTCCTGGCAGGGACTACGGACCAGATGTAGTCCCCAAGGTTATACGACTATGACTTACTGAGACACTCTCAGAAATATGCTTTACCAATCTACTAGGTGTCCCACAAATCAATCAAATTGACAATCAAGATTAATTGTCACAGAACTTTTGATAGAAGTTGATTGTCAGGCTAACTCTGTATAAATAAAAAAATTATTTTCTACTCAGGAAATGTGACACCATGAAAGGATGCACACATTTATTTACTCAAAGACTTTCTTTACTTATTTGAATGAGGGGTGGGTGTAGCACTATATTCCTCTCCCATTGGAAGGATTGATGATGGTAGAGAATAAATAGTGAATGTCTTAGCCAGTGACATCATGAAGGAGGAGGCAAACATTGAGAGGCTTCTCTAGGGACTTCAAGAGGTATGGGAAGTGGAGTCATTTCAAGAGTACTGCCAGCCACAAAACTCAGTTATAATCGGAGCCTCAGAAAGATGAGCCAAGTATGAATCAATGGGCCAACATGGATTGGGCTGGGACTTTCTAAAGCATATTAAATGAAAATGATCTTTGGAGGAGAGAAGAAGGCTCTTGAGGTCATAAATATATTTTTAAAAATAAAAATGCAGGCATCCCATCAAATATCTATAGGTCCCTGTAATAATCAATTTCAATTTCCTTCAGCACAAAATTACAAAGAAATTGCCATCAGACTCAAGGCTCTACGCACTAAGGATGTGGGTCACTAATTCACAACCTGTGCTTTCACAGGCTCACAACTGCACATACAGACAGATATTTATACAAATAGCTATAATACAGCATGATTAGCCTAGTGTAGAGAGCAATTTTCCATCAGTTCTAACTGGATCAATTACTTTGTTAAGAATGTCAGACAGTCCCTAACAGTGGCTGCTTAACAGAGAGTGGTACCTTTAAATATTTCCACCTACGTGAGTCCAAGGCTGGAGACACCTTCTGATAAACTGGACTCGGGAAATTTTTTTAGGGTGTCGCCTCCCACTGTATGACTCATATTTTTACCTATTGAGCCGCCAAAAGTCTCCCTCTTTTGTTCTTCACACTTAGATTTTCCTCCTGTTCTGAGCATTTCCCTGTGATAGCACATTTGGATATTTTGAAGAGGAATAGCAAGGAAGACACTCAAACGGATTTGCTGTGGCCTACTCGAGGCGGAGGCATCTATCTAAAGAAGGATGAGTCTACAGTCAGCAGATATTTCAGACAGAGGATATCTTTTCCCCTTTGTTCCACTGAATGGTGGTTTTATCACTCCTTGCCAGTCTGAATTCTCGGTGACATCCTCTACTTACTTTTATCTCAGGGCCTCTTTTCAAAGATTATTGTATAATTACATAGAGCTACAATCCTTTTATTTTTATCATATTTGCTACATAAGCCTGATTTATTGACACTATGAAAAGACATTGGACTAAACCATGTTCCTAGTGCCAAAAATGTAGGGTGTCTTGTTCCAGAGGGGTATTCTCCAATACTTCGTGACTGCTGTGTATCCAAAGTCCAAATGGCCTGGAATGTCCTCCAAGGACAAGCAAATTACAAAAGGGGGATGAAGTTTTCATGTGAAGGCTCCTTTTTTCTTCCTGACAATGTCCTCAATATGAGCAAAGTATTGAGAATAAAGTGTGGAGGCCAAGGACGCTGCTGATGACCTACACTGCACAGGCCAGCCCTCCAGAACAAGAATTCCTGCAAAATGTCAATAGTGACAAGGTTGAGAAACTCCGACATAGAGTCAAATTTAAATCTTATGTAAAAATCCAAAAATATACTGACTCAAACAAGATAGAAATTATTAAGTTTTTTTTGAGATGGAAAGGTGAAACTGTAAGAATACCCAGGTTCTTTCCATCCTTTTACTCGACTTCCACTATGGTGCTGAACTTGTGAAGTGGTCGAAGCTGGCTTTCGCAAGTGGTCGCCAGGCTGACCCTCTTGTGTTAATTTACTAGGGCTGCAATCACAATATATCACAGACCAGGTGACTTGAACAACCCAAATTTATTTTCTCATGGTTCTGAAGGCTACAAGTCCAAAATCAAAGTGCTAGCATATTTGATTTTTCCCAATGACCCTCTCTGTGGCATGCAGAGAGCGGCTTCCTTATGGAATCCTCCTTTCTCCTACATGTGCATACGCTTGGGGCCCCTTCTACTTCTTATAAGGACAAGTCACATAAAATTCAGGCCCTCTCCTCACCTCATTAAACCTTATTTACCACTGTAAAGAACGTCCCTATCCCCAAATACAATCACACTGAGGGTTATGGATTTGGCATGATTCTGTCTATAATACTGTGGGAAAGAAGCAAAAGAAATTAGAAAACAGTTCCATGTTTAGAGACTTTACCTAGAAGTTGTATACATTGTTCCTTTTCACATACCATTGTCCTGAAACTTTGACACATGCCCATACGACAAGGAGGGCTGGAAATGTATTCTCTAGCTTGATATCCATGCACTCAGCTGAAGTGTAGGGCATTGTGTTAATGAGAGGAAAAAGGAAAGCGATTAAAGAAAAAGAAAGAATTCTGAAATTCTGGAAAACTATGATTTGTTATAATTTTGACTTAGCCTTCTCCCATTCACTGTTTCTGGAATTCCTTCTAACTACCAGGGCCCATTGCTAATGATATTTATTACTACATGGTACCTAAGTACTGCAGATGCCATACCCATTTCTAGATCATCTTTCATTTGGAAAAGAGTCACAAAACTTCATCTACAAGAAAATACTTCACATTTTTCCACTGGTAGTTTTGAGTCTGGGTGAATTTACTTCCCACTGGGACACTGAGATAAAAGATCATTTATTACAGTAATATATTAACAACTCTCAAGTATAATATATATCTTAAGAATGACTATAATAAATAGTAAGTAATACACTTTGTTAACATATATTAACTCAATTCATAGATTGATATTGGATAGATATATTTCTAACTTCCTTGACAGGAAGTTTATGCTGCTAATGGCTAAAACAAAGCCATCATCCAAGAGATTTGGGGAACTTCTACAATAGGCCACATCTGTGTGAAATACCATAAAGCCTAAACAGGACTTACGTTGAGTTGGAGAAAAGTGACCAGTCACATGCCCCAGGGAGCACCAAAGAAAGCCAACTCACCATTCTTCTTGTAGAACATAATTTCTCCTTTGAATTCTGATTTTTCCTCCAGCGACTTTTCGATCTGAAGCATCAGTTGCTCGTTGGTTTCAACACCAAATAAGAACTTGCAGCTGCAGCTCTTTTGCATGACTTCGGTTCGGGCAAATCCAGCAAGCTCACAGAAGCCATCAGAACAGTAGACTATGGGGAAACCCTTAGCCACCTGGGCATTGGCGAGAATGAAGTTGCTATCTGTTGAAAAACAAGGAGAAGATACCTAGCAACTTAACTCTTCTGTAAACCACAATTTGTGTAACAAATTATAAGCACACATTTAGTACTGAAAATGCAAGTCCTGGTGAGCTGCAGTGGAAAAGGGACAGTCTAAGGCATAAAATGGCATTGAACTGCAGAAGTATGTATTAAGCTCTGGCTTGGCCTTCATGTGAATTGGCCTGCTTTGAGGCACGAGGCATCCACTTGACAGTGAGGGAGAATACTTTGCAGGAAGGCTTCTGGTTTTTGTCTTGATTCTGCCATATAATGTATGAGTGAACTTGAATAAGTTCCTCAAGCATTCTAAACCTGTTTCCTCAGATTTTACTTTCCCAAAAGCAGATCCCATGACTAAGGTTTAGGTATAAGTAGTTTATTTGGGAGGTGACTCCAGTAGGTAAGCAAGTAGGAAATTGAGGCTCAATCACACAGGGATTCAAGGACTCAAGATTTCCCCACTGTGGTTTCCCTGTTGTTTATCTGGCAATGTACAGCACTCTTCCTTGGTTAGAAATCACTACTGGGGTGTCAGAGTATAAGCACTTTTGAACCATCCCTGTTCTGCAGCGGTCACATAGGTAGCTAGATGCCAAAAGCCACTTGTTTATAAGAAAATTATTTGCTGTCAGAGACGGTTGTGAATAATGTATCTAACTGCACACTTGGTCTGCACATATCTCAAGGTGAGTAAAGTGAAATCCACAGGGCGCTGACAAGTGTGCTACAAGAACTATGTTACTTACTTCATAGATGTCTATAGGGATTTTTTTTCTGGTCTTAGAGATCAAACCCAGGCACTCACACATGTAGAACCATACCCCAACCCTGTTATAAGGATTACTGAGGTGACACATATACGCCTAACCACATATCTGGCATAAATACTCAATGAAATTATGATTGAGTGTTGTTTACATATTTATGGCTATTACATTAATAATAAAGAATTAGAGGCTAATCAAAACCAGAATAGTATTCTTAAATGCTTAGCAGTAATCCTTGAAGGAGATATTGAGAGTCAATATTCAAGAAGTTTATGGAGGATACATTTTTGGAGATTAACTTTGTTTTGTTTTTTGTTTTGTAATTAATTTTATTGGTACACTTTTTAATTTTTTTGGTACTGGGGATCGAATTCGGGTCCTTGCGCTTGCAGGGCAGGGGAAGGAACCACTGAGCTAAATGCCCAGCCCTGGTACACTTTTGATACATATAACAATAGATTTGATATTATTAGGAAAAGTGATACATGTTGGAGATAGGCATTAAGACACTTCTAAACTCTGTTATTGGATGGTTTTCATGTTTAGAATGATTTAAGAAACCTTATAAAAAGCATTCATTAATTCATTCACATATGAAACAAATGTTGGACATTGTCAGTATGTCAAGAGTATTAGAAGCTGACATTTTAAAAATAATAAAACTAAAAACTGAAAGAACTATAGGATAAGTTCTTCACTGAAAAAAGTATAACATGAACTATTTAAAATTAAAATATGTGAACATGTATATGTTTACCAAATATGAAATGTTAATGTATACTTAAAATTTTTTTTTTTTGTTCAGTATTTTTAAATGACACCTATAGATCATTCACCCAGGGAGAACCATTGTGTGTACCATGTAAACTATATTTTTTCTTCCCCAATGAAATAATTCATACTTTTACTATTTATAACAATTATTCCAACTTATGTAGATTTTTAGCCCTTATTTATCCTTATGCAACATATTGACTATTTTTTCTGACAACTGAAGCATATAAAATAGTGCTTTGTTCTGTATCTCTCAGTGACATGCTTTTTAAGTAATTTTCTTAGCATCTTTATAATTGTTTGTGGACATAAAAATAAAAGATCAGTCCTTTAAAGCTACAATAAGCTTCTGAAAAAAGCATGCTGAAGGATTCACCAAGATGCCTGATTTGTGTGCTTCAATTAAAGAATAGAATATGTTTGAAGCAATTAATTCTTCCTGCAAATGTACTGTAAAAACAAAGCAAAAAAAAAAAGGCATGTATTTGGCCTTTTCTGTTTATATTTAGCACTTGTCCTCGATATGTAATTGCATTTCAATTCCAAAGAGAATTTAGTGACAGTCTGTGCTTTATAAAGCTTCATGTACTAGCTACATGAATGGTCCTTCTGTTTGGGAAAGTGTAGCTCCTTTGCTTAGCTATCTACTTGGAAACACATGCTTTTCTGAATACCAGTCTTGGAATTCCCAAAGAAGAAATATGACATTTACTTTAGAATTACGTAAAACAAAGCTACTGCCATAATGTTAGGAACTCATCATGGACATATCACTACACATTCATATGCTAAAGTTATTTAACCTTTTAAGGAATCAATTATGCATGTGTGATATGCATCTAAATGCCACAGGGCTTTTCTCTGTTTGTTTCTAGGTCATCCTTGTGTGTATATTCACTTTGAAAGTGACAGTAAACAATAAAATCTAAATGCATTTACATATTAGGCGGTTGATTATTTCTGTAAATGCTTCTTTAGTGAAAAGTTTCAAGGATCATCAGGACTGTTGTGTTTGGTAGGCACCTTGGTCATTTGGTCTGACCTCCTAATCTAGAACATTACTTTCCCTTTCAAACAAAGATGTACAATTCTCTTGACTTCCCAAGCACAAAAGAAATGAAGTAGAAAAGCATGGAAGATTAAAACAAAGTATACACTGATCCAATATTAATTTCTTTCATCTTTGCACTTGTCTTACTTTTAAGATGAAAACCATGAGACTTGGAGAACTTTAGTTTCGTATTCAAGATTTTTTTTTTACTTTTTTTTTTGGTACTGGGGATTGAACTCTGGTCCTTGCACTTGTGATTCAGGCAGCAGAACCACTGAGCTAAATCTCCAGCCCTCATATTCAAGATTTAAAGTTGGCATTAAAACCTGGTCCATGTGACATACTATTTTATTATGTCATGCATTCATTCTGTAAAGTGGCTTGCTCTATACTATCAGGAGAAATGAGTAAACTATTGAAAAGTATTTTCACCTATTCCGGTCTCCAAAAAGCCCAGCCCAATGCTACAGATTTTTCTTTAGAGAGACTATTTGTTAAAAGTTCATTGATGAGGTTTTCTAAATCAGTTTAGTTCTCTTTTCTCAGCAAACACTATGTCCAACTCTAAATTCTTCCAGAAAATCAATACTTCAAGGCTATGACTGTAACTTCCTTGGTTCAAAAATATTTTGCATAGGGCCTATCTAAAGTCTCACAGGAAGAAGCACAGAAATATATATAGTTGTTATTCAAATGATCTGGTTTCCAATCTCTGCATACATTTTCAATACGTATCCCAGCACTTCTAAAATTTTCTATTAAAATATCCTACTGGTCAAAGTCAGTAAGTGCACACTCCAAAAGACCTAGAGGCACAGACCTTGTTACAAAATCTCTGGTCTAACTTGAAAATCCATCAAAATTTTTCATTCCAGTCTTTATATATTCATGTTTGTTTCGGTGTTTTCAATTTTGTTCCCATGTGGGCCTGCCAAAATTTTAATTCAATTAAAATTTCATGAAGAGGTATAGCTTGTTTTTTATGACTTTGTGCCTATAGTTCAGTGTATCACTACATGACCCAGGCTTGAATTCACAACTCTAAGTAACTAAACAACATTAGGCAGATCCAAATCTGTCTTTTCCTGCAGTCTCAAATAGTGAAAGACAACTATCTCAGCACCCAGTGCAATAACTCTATATGATAGACCTCAGAGCCAGTCAGAACAATGGAGCCACTGATAGACATGACTTCACATCACTGTATACTTTTGGATCTCTCTAACAATAATGCAGAAACCCACCCTTTGATGATCCAAATCTTTATTCCTGAAGAGTGTCTTTGATATTGGTTCTCTCATAAAACCAACACTTGTATTGTGGTAACAAGTACTCATTCCAACACATCCCGAAGACATAGAAGATGGACACATTCAAGTCTCCAGCCCTCAGTTTCCTGCAGGGAGCAAGAAACAAGCATGCACACTTAAGCTTGTTTTACGAGTTACCCCTGTGCTTTAAAAGTTACCTTTGTGTACAGGTACAACAAAGACAACATTTGTATCCCTTGTGATATTGAGCAGTCATCTCTGTAGACTACTTATTATGCCAAATAGAATATCAATATCTCTGACTTTAAAATATTTAAATGAACTTTGCACTTTATATAAATTTCAGGGAGCTTTAACTGCATAAATTCCAAGTATAATAGCATCTTTATTAGGTTATTATCACTGGCTGCAAGCTAAAATTCTCAGTGTGTCCTCTGTCAAACTTTAAGAAGTTACTTGGACTTGAGGACTTTTCTAACCCTACATAAAGAAGAAAAAAAAGATAAGAAATTTCTAAAGAGAGAATCTCACAGTCCTGATGATTTATGTACTATCTAATGTCTTGACTCAAGACGTCTTAACTCAGATTGCTGGCTTTCATTATGTATGGTCTGATTTTTAAGAAACTTTGTCAGTTGTAACTCTAGACAAAGATCAGAAGAAAATATTGTAAGACAGCAAAATTCAAAGCTGGAACTGTAGTGTAGAAGTAGTAGTAGAAGGTAGTCATAGGTATCTGTTTATGCAAATATTTTTCTCCCTTCAGTCCAGTAAACAAACACAGGTAAATACAGACAAATCAGTCCTCTTCATAATCTTGCCTTTGGGAGCATGGTTCTTGGCTAGCATCAGTCTCAGCTGGAATTTCTTAGAAATTCAGAATCTTAACTTTTATCCCAGATCCCAGTCAGAATCTGCATTTTTAACAAGATTTCTATGCACATTAAAGTTTGAGATGTTCTGTTAGAGTAACATTAGAAAACATTGTATGGTCTGTCTTATATGAAGAACTCAAAGTATAAATAATTTAAAGAGCAACATCAAAGGCAGATGACAGGAAATGGACGTAGACTTTGTGAGGAAACAGGAGGTCATGGGGAGAATAAAAAGACTAAGATGTGATACACATATGAACCAATTCCCCAAGATGAGTGTATTACGAATCGCAAACATACATTAATTATGTATTATATATATTTATATATTATATATATATAAACATTGGACAGAGCTACAAAAACCTAGTTACAATAAATGGCTAAGATAGGATGTATGGGTGTATAACTAAAAGAAAAAAGACTTATTTTCATTATATACCCTTTCCCGCTTTAAAATTTTGTACCATGTGCATGTAATACCTACTAAAATATTTTTTAGAGTTTATTTAGCCACTTATTTAACTGGCTGAATAAAAATACTTGCTTAAAAGCAAATGGCAATTTTGGAGCTGGGGATTTAGCTCAGTGGTTCCTGCCTAGAAAGCACAAGGTCCTGAGTTTGATCCCCAGTACCAAAAAAAACCCAAATGGAAATTTTGATAAAAAATACTATAAGAAAAGGTTTAATTTCCAATAACAAAGATAAAACTTCAATAAGACAAATTTGAAACAAATTTAGCATACTCTATCATAATTTAAAACTAGTAAGATCTTCAATAAGTTTTGCAACCTCCACTTTTTCAGTTGCCTAAGATTCAATGTTGAGTTTTACTAATCTTGTCAATTTATTGTCTCAGAGTTCAAGAAATGAGTTTCATCTTGAAAAAGAATGGTTTTTCATGAAGCCTCAGTGTATGCATCAAATGTACAATGAATTAAAGAGAAACTGCAGAAAATCTTAAAAATAATGGAAAATCTTATTTGGTACTTTTCCACAATTGCTTCTCTGCAATTACACTGATAATATTAAAATGCATTCCACTTTTCTGATTCTTGTCCCATAGTTAATCTTTTAGACAAAATAATCTTTCATATCATCTGCTCACTTGTTACCAAAAAATTAGTTTTAGTATCAGTACTCTGCTGTCTGAATATTTGGATGTACACTCTAAGGGACATTTTGTTTACTAATATAGTCACAAATACAATAACGTAACCTGGCATATAGTTGCTCATTAACAAACGTTAGTGAAATAAATAAGTAAAATAAAGTTACAGCCAATTCTTTTTTATTAAAGCACACCCCGAGTTACAGTGAAATGTTTTTAACTGAATCTATTATTTGCTTTACTGTTAAGCAGGGAATCAGTGATCTCAAACTAGCAACTTTGCTTTAAAAATAAAATCAGAAGGGACCCATGCAGCTTATCTGATGCCCATAATTTTCAACCTGGCATGTTACTTTCAGTAACGTCATTAGTAAACAGAGATGGGAAGCTTTACTTTCTATTAGAAAACATGGCACATAATTAGAAAGCTAAATAATGCTAACTAAACAAAGCCCATTCTCTAGTATATGACATCAGGAAAGTAATAAGGCATCGCTACTCAGTGAAGAAAACTGTGTCTATGTATGAATGAAGGTTTTGGGGTCATTAAAGATTATTTGGGGGGCATCAACAGACTACTTTTGAATTTCTATCAAATTCTTGCAATTTGTTTACTTGTGGGCTACCCTTTTCCAGTTTATTCAAAGAAGTAGATATGATGTAAACAGCTCTGCCTTTGTATGTCTTTTATTTCTACTTTTCTATATTTGTAACACCAGTCCTTCCCTACCTCCTCTCCAAATCAAATACGAACCAAAGGCAAGCTTTTTGGAAAGCTCAAGCTTATGCCCTGCTTTTGCAAAGAGCAGGAGAGGAGAAAGCTCAATCTTTGGGATGGTTTTTTTCAAGGTACAAAACTGGTTGATCTAAAAATGCCAACTCCCTTAGCCCAGGGGGATGGGAAGGGGAAGAGTTAGGAGAAAAGTTATAGGACTTGCATTTTATAGGACAATTTTCATTTAGTGTAATTTAATTCTCTCAAATAAAGTACCAACGATGGCACTTATGGTGATTTAACTTTTATATCATTGTAAAAGATTTCTTAGGAGTTTGTTTAACAACAAAGCAAAGACCACATGATAATATTTTTGTTCTAAAAAAGGAGTACTTATTTTGACATCTTATATGGCTCAATGTAAGACAGATTAAATGGAATATAGCAAATAAAACCACCCTTAAACTATAAATGCCCATGTTCCCCAAATATTTAATTTAACTTGTCCCTTGATTCTCTTGCAGCACAGCTAGACTTTGCTTGCAATTATATTTAATTCAATAAGTATTTCTCTTTAATTTTAAACAAACTGGCACACAGTGTTCACATGTGAAGATTGGAGGAGAGGTGATTAATTCAGCCTATTTTAGCTATGTAATTTATTTTTTACACTTAAAGCCTTTTAAATTTAAAATTTTGAAGACTACACATACAAATCAGTGTGCCTAATGCAGCAGTGTGGACTGAATTTTCTCCATTTAAGCTTTGTTGATATTCTGCAGAAGCTAATAAGATTTAAATGTTTTTCATAATTTGGTAGCATTTTCCAGAACCTCATCTGTCCATTGAATAGTCTTCTCTGCTTCACAGTACTTATGTTAAATTAAACAGGAAAGGCAAGTGGCTTTACAAGAGATAATTCTAAGTTAATTGTAGCAGGAAACACAAGTCTAAACTAATTTGATAGTTATAAATATTCCATGGCGGTAATATCGGTATTTTCATTCTACCATCTTTGTAATAATGTGGAGAGGGTGCAACACTTTATTTAAGGTAACACTTGCAGGCAGGTCTTAGAATTTTTGAGAGAAGTGGTGGCAAGAAGGCAAGAATTGAGAAACCAACACAGGTGTGTGCCGACTCTGTATTATGAAATGCAGCTAAGTAGGAAGGAGGCAGCAGAATGAATGAGACAGGCTGAAATAAAGTAGATAATACTGCTCTTTGTTAAGCAGCTATGATATACCAGGTGTGCTCTGGTCAGCATTTTGGATTTGGGATTTCTGGCCTTCACTACAGCATCTTAGAGTTCAATATCACTACAGTGAAGGGACTTTGGCTCAGAACAGTTGAATAGTATAACAACGCTGTATATCTTTAGTGCTACAATATCTCTTAGCTAAGCAGGTGACAGATGAGGACTCGAGCCAAAGCCTCGTTGGCCTTCATCTTTTATGTCCCCCGTGTCCATTGGAATTTTCTGGGTTACTTCTTTTTTTTTTCTTAAATTCTTTTATTGGTACATTTTAGGTATACAATACACTTACATTTATCATTGGGTGCTTGTACCTGTACATGATATATCTTGGCTATTATTTTTTCCCCATTCCCTGTCCTCCCTTCACCCCCTCCACCCTTCCCTATTTACAAAGACTTTGTTTCCAGTTTTTCCTTTTCTCATAATTTTTCCTTTCCCTTCTTCCC
>NW_004624821.1:4565683-4582689 GCF_000247695.1 Heterocephalus glaber | reverse complement strand
AAATCTTTGCTGTTATCTGAGTAATTATTTCTGATTTCATTTTTCCCAGATCCTCTTTTGTTGCCAGTTCAGAGAGTTCAGGTGGTTGAGTAACAGAGTGTTCCATCTCATTTCCCTTTGGGGTTGCTGTAGGTGATCTGGAAGTCTGTTTTTGATGCTTGTTTATGTGTCTTCTCATTTCCAAGGGGGGGTTGCTTCTGGCACCCACGTGGCTTACCTTCTGTGCCCTAGGAGCTTGGGATGGCAGCAGGGGAGCTTCCTTCCGGGTGCTGGGACCAGCTGAGCTTCACTGCCCTAGAAGACTGGGATGGAGGTGGGGAGCTTCCTTCCCGGTGCTGGGACCAGCTGAGCATCACTGCCCTAGGAGCCTGGGATCTTGGTGATATTCTTGACTAGCAAACTAAAGCCAAAAAAACTTACAGTCAAATGTCTTATTAGGTGAGAAAACTAACGCCCTGTTTCGTAAACCACTGATATTTGGGGTTTTTGGTATTTGAAACTGAAAGCAAACCTAACTGAAATGTACAGTGCAATGAATATTTCATTTCTGTCTTTAATAACCATAATTTGAAATGCAATATAATAATCAGTATTCCAAGAGTTACTAGCTAGTCGCCTATTTTGAGAATTACATATTTTCTGGAAAATTTCTAGGTTTGTTTCTTAAAAGATTGTACTGTTTGCAAATATTAAAGTCAGCATTTTTAAAGCTAATATTTTAGATCATTGCTGGGAATTTAAAAAAGAGACTGTAAGATACCTTTCTCTATCCACTGGTAGACAGTTTTTGATACCAAATGACCTTGAGAGCTTGTAACAAATTCTACAATTTCCAACAAAAGTCCATAGAGAGAAAAGTTCAAAATGTGCACTTCATGATATAAACATACACTAAGAAGTAGCACCATCCCAAACTTTATATTTTTCCTTCTGTTTGACATTATTCTCCAATATTAGAGATAGGAAGGTTAGGTAATTGGTTTCCTTGCCCCTGTACAGGCTCTCCTGGCATTGCTATTTATCTACAAATGGAAAGCAAGATGTATTTGCTCAGCATGTGTTATTAAATCACAAAAAGAGAATTATTATTCTACACAAATAAATTCTCAGAAAAGAACACAAGTGTCTACAAAAACAAAGACTTGGAATAATCTCTCTACTTCATGTTTTGTTCCTTCTCTTTTCAGTTTGTTTTATCATTGTCTAGTCTACTGTTTTCTCAGTCTAGAGACAGGGGAGATTATCACATTTCATATGTTTGTGCATTATCACAAAGGAGAGCAGTTTTGTCCAGGTTTGTTCATGAATCAGAAGCAGGGCCCATAGATTGAGGTTATGATGAAAAATCTTTAATCTCAGCATGAACATCATTCTATCTACTGGCTAAGGCTGTTCAAAAGGTTGCAAGCTATCTTAAGTTTGTTGAGTTTCTTGTTACTAAGAGAACTCATGTTAAGGTGGCTGGCCAGCATGGATCCAACAGAAAGGGGATTATGAGAGGAGGAGAAATTTAACATAGATGACTTCCAAGACCATTTGAAAAATCTAAGAACAATGTTGTCAGCTTTTCCAGTTGTATCCTCCAAGACCTAAAATTTTGAGATATTTACGTCTAAATATACTCCAAACCTAATTGCTAAATTTTCCATCACAAAATTTATAGGGTATATAATATATATCATATTATATATATATATACACACACATACAGACATATATATGTATACATATGGCCTTTACCCAATAGAGAAACAGACACCTACTTACATTTTTTCTGAGCCAAAAGAGACATGATTTAGATTTAAATTGCTTTGCAATAAAAAGTACACACACACCCAGAATCTATATTATCCATTGACCTTGCTTTCTGTTCCATAGTGATGCATGTACTTTAATGTACCAAAGCTGATATACAATTATCATAGATTTCTAAGTCTTACTTTTTGTATTTGCTCCAAATTCAGTCTATACAGTACACGCATTTATGTAACCGTAATTATATTGGCTTCTGTTTGGATAACTATATGACCATTAGTCAAAGAAGAAAGAAATCAAGTTCAACCTTGTTTTAAAATCAATTGATGCTTTTGGTCATTACATTAAAATATTTTAGCATAATATAAGTATGGTTCATAGGATACTAAAACCTATTATAGGTTTAATAATTTCTATATTTAAAATTACTCCTTATTTCATAATTTGAGATATCTTTACTTAGTCATCCTTTCTTAGATACTAGAAACTATGCCATTCTAAGGCTGCACTTTGAGTGTATAATTTAATACTTTGTTCATATTAAACTTATACCATGTTGTCTTTTGCCAGACTCATGACTGAAAAACTGAAGCACTCCAAAATCTGACATTTTTTGAGGACCATCATCATGCTCGAGCAATTTAAGATTCTGGAGCATTTTAGATTTTTAGATTTAGGTTTTGGGGATGTTTATTGCTAAATATTCCAAAATCTGAAAAAAAATCTAAAATTTGAAACACTTTCAACCCAATCACTTCAGATAAGGGATCCTCAGCCTATAAAACCACTGGGAGTAGAGTAATTTTACCTAATTTTCTAAGAATCCCCAAATTACTCAGTTTTCCCCAGTCTTTAGGGTTTCCCTCTTCTATAACAGGCTGTAACCAACACCCTCTTATCCCACCTCAGGTCACAAAGCCATGTGTCACACCAGGCTCATGTCAGCGTTTCCCATTCATCCCCGTCCGCAAAAGAAAACACTAGACTAGCTTGTCTTCAGTAAATTCGCAGCTTAGAGAGGAGACTGAGCACAAGAAAAAGGAAGGAGAGTCACAGAATTGTTGTTTTTGCTGGTGCTGATCGCAACATCCATTCCTACCCAGAGAAAAGAGTCAGATGAAGACTTTCTGAATGGTGAAAAGAGACACCAGGACCTCCTACAAAGTCCTTTTGCTCCTGGATTGCGTACTGGTTATTAGCGAAGTGGGTGATGACAGGGAAAATCCCTTGGGGAACCTGTGGAACCTCAAATGTACTACACAATACCTGCAGGTCTGGGATTATGCCACCAAGTTGCTTCCAGCCTTCCTCACCTCAGTTCCCCCTCAGGATACATAAAACGATCAGTGACTTTACCAAAAATTATCTCTAACTACAAAGTCCTGTTGGAATGCTTTATCAAATAAATGTGCAATGTTGATTTTCCAAGTAAGTATAATGAAGCCTGTGGCAACAGTCAGTTTTCCTGGTTAAAATTTTGACCATTTCTCTAAAATATTTGTTTAAAAACATTAACTCATTCCAACCAGCATAACTTGTACTCAGCAAATTAGATTAATGTAGCTCTCCGCATCTGAAGTATCTGAAAACATCTGAGGGCATTAAAAAGACTAGCAGTTCGCCTCTATATCTTAAGAAAAGTCTGATAATATGTATCTTTTCCAAGTAAAACAGACTTACCAAAACGATAATTAACATATTATTTTATTCTTAATTATTTAAACATAAAAATTAAAGAAAATAATGTGGTCAACGTCCAGATACCTATCATTTTGAATTTAAAGTTATTAACACTTTTCCACATTTGTTTCCGGCCGGATGATGTTACAGGTGCAGCTGACATCCGTTCTGCAATGCTATTCTCTCAGCCTTCCCCTGAGGACACGTAAGTGCGTGCCAGGACACCCCTGACACGGGAGCGGCAAGCATCCAACTCCCCTTTGTGGTCATATTTTTATCATATTTGTTGTATATATAAAGAATATACAGAGATGTTTTATATGCTTGTAAAATTTACAAAAATTGTATCCTTCCTCACAGAACATTCTGAAGAAGTCTGCTCTCTTCTGTCAGTAAATTTTGTTTCTCATATCAGTCCACACTGATAATATACATTCTCGTGTTCCATTTTGGCTATTTAGCTATGGACATCTATCCATTCTTCTAAAAATGGATACTTTCCTTCTCTCCTCTCTCTCTCTCTCTCTCTCCCCTTTCTCTTCCTTCCTCCATTCCTTCCTTCTTTTTCCTTATGTTATAATAAACAAAGCAGCAAGCTTGAGCATCAGTTTCTTACAGTGGTAAACCTTACAAACTACAAAAGCATAGTGTGTATTGTGTGAAATTTTTATCCAGTAATTAATCCAGTCATTTTCATTTTTCTAGGAATATTTAATGAACGATGCTTGTGACTTTTCTGCTACAAACTTGCTACTGATAAATAGTCCTTCTCTTATTATTATATCCTGAAATTACACCTACTTAGGTACTGACAGTAACTGTAATATCAAATAAAAGCTGTTTTCAACAATATTAAGAGTTAACAGTGTCAGACAGAGTTGGAGACATTTAGCTTGGCTTACATGGGGAGAGGGGAAACCAAGGTATGAAGTATAAGAAGAAGGGAAAATTAACATTTTAAATCAAATCATCAAAAAATAGCCTATTGACTTGAAAGAGAAACTACTTAGGTTGAACCTTAGAAAAGTGCCCATTTGTAGGTCAAATGTTGCAATATATCAAAACTGGAGGCTTCTCATGCTTTCTGGATTTGGCATCAGGCAGAATGGTTCTCTGATATAGTCAAGAACTATTTCTGAGACCTGTAACCATGTGGTTTCCACCAGTTGAGATTTAGATGTATTGTTCGGTGCTCAAGGATATCTTTCACACCATATCTCTCGAATGCTTCATACATTTCTCACTAACCTTTTACCTAAAGCTGCCATTCAAGTTGTGCATTTGTGTATTTCACAAAGGGCCCCAACCAAAGGGGTGACAAGGGGCTCATGAGCAACTTTATGCTCCAGCGTCCACCCAAGGACACTTTAATGATCTGTTCAATGTGTGTGCCTTTTTCTAGGTTTCAAAATATCACCGTATAGGCTTCTTTGGATATTTCAAAATTCTGTGCGAGTGTGGATAATTGAAACAGAAGATGAACTAGACAGAAAAATAGTGAGCCTGGCCTACATGACACATTCAAATGGAAACTGTCTCACTGTAGCTGGTTTTCTGGTAATTAACAAATCTTTCTATGTGAAGCATCTCTTTGAAGAAGTCGTTGAAATATTTTCAGCTACAGATTCTGAATGAAGGACATAGTTAGGGAAATAAATCTAGGTGTGAGATTATCTTCTTGGCAACCAAACAGAGATGATATATTCAAGTTACATAAGGGCACTTGCGATCTATTGATTGAAGTAAATAAACCTGTGAGGTGTATTTTATTTGCTGATCATGTGGGTACCTTCTGTCGGATCTTGTTTTATTTTAAAAAGAAAAAACTCCTGTAGCACTAATAAATTGCAACTGAGATATAGCAGCAAATAACCCAAATCCATAGTGCAAAGATTTTTAAAAGCAATTCAGTATAGTCACCTCTGACTCAAGCTAGGTGTCCTGTCTTCTCTTTTGGAATCAGGACTCAACTCATTATAATTAATTTGATGTATTGATTTAATATTTTGGGCAGAGATCTATTTACCTGGCAAGGGCACTGTGGGAGAGGGGTTTAGGAGAAAAGGAATGTTTGTAAATGAAAATGAGATTCTTTGATGAAAAGAAAACTGAGAGTGGGTAAAATTCACAGAATTAGACCCCAAACACTCATTACTTCAAGGTTCAGTCCTCCAAAGTAGAGCTAATAATGGTTCAGTATCGTATTATTGTATATTTTCATTCTGAGAAAGAACATCAAGGTAGAAAAGAAGCCAAATGTATGCTGGCCAATTAAGACAGGGTTATTTAAATTCAGCCAAATTGCAAAGACCTTTTTTTCCCCACACTACACAGTATATCTGAGCTCCATCTCTCTTTTCCAATAGGTAAATTTACTGTAAGTTTAAAAATTGTTTGTTTTGTTCAAACAAGTAATCAAGTACTAAAATGAAATGTAAAAAAATCATAGTTCAATAAAATAAAGACAATCAAATTATTTTCTTTCCTTTTACTTATTCAAAAGAATTTACAGATAAATTACACAATATCAAGCATTTTACATAACAAATGGAATACATGGGTAACTAAGACACAGTCTCTGCCCTCAAATTTATATGGCTTATTTGGAAACGAGTAAATGAAAAGGAAAAATGTAACAAATTTTGAACAGTATTATCATAAAGGTAAATATGAATATTTTACATTGACCTGATCAAATTTCTCTTTAAAAAATTACTAATATTCAGTTCATGTAAGTTTTTCCTACAATCATAGATATTCATGTTTAATGTCAAATTACTAATTGCAAAATAATCCACACTTTGGATATAAGATAGTTTGTAATCATTTTTACACCTGTTTGTTCAGGTTGTTTAAAAATATTTTGCCTAGTGCTTATCATAGTGCTAAACATCTTTCATATTTGTCTTAAATCAAATTTCTAGAAGTTAAACGTTTTGGTTAGGAGGGTAAGAACCTGTCTAAAATTCTTGGCTCATACTGTGAAATTGCTTTCTCTATACAAAAGAATTGTGTCAATCCACATGCCCACAAAGAGTGGAGTCTTTTAAAAGAGATACAAGTACACACTTAAATGTTGACACTATCCTTAATTTTTTTCAGTTTGTAAATTTTATAAATGTAAATAACCTCTTCTTTCTTGGGCAAAAATAAATATCTATTTACATTACATATAAAGATACAGAGATGGCCAGCGTGTTTGCATGACTGTAATCCCAGCTACTCTGCAGGCTGAAGCAGAAGGATTACAAATTCAAGGTCACTCTGGGTAATTTAGCCAGATCTTGTCTCAAAACAAAAAATAAAAAAGCCTGGGGATGTAGCTTAAGGCCAGTGCCCTGGGTTTCTGTCCCTGATACAGCAAAACAGAAACAAATGAACCAACCACCAAACAGAAAAAAACAAAAAATCTCAGAGATAATCATTAGTTTTGACTTAATGTAAGAAACATGTGTTTGAAAATTTTTAAGTAAAAGAAGGCAAGACTTTTGGTGCCATGTCACCAATGATGTAATATGTGTTATGCCTGCAACTTTTTATCACAATTGTCTAAAACCATGACGTCTCAGGATAGCATGGTGACAGATGTCTGGTTCTGAGCAAAATGAAATGATTCACTGCTTATTCAGACTTTATCAAACATCTGTGTTCATCCTTTGCAACTATAAAATTATGATAAACAGCAAGAACAAATAAAAACGTACTTGAAAAACAAGTAAGTCATGTCTGCTATTTTTATAAAAGCTGGGAATAAAATTCATAGATTTAAAATGATTTGAACATATTCTTTTTTGTTGACGTCTTCAACTATTTTTTGTAAGATATAAATCAGTGGGAATAGTATATACTGCCTCAACTACTTTCTTTTGAGCTACTAACAAACAACGGACAGAATTCTGTTAGAAAAAAGAATCCATTGTCCATCTGGAGGAGTGATTCTAGATTAGTTTACAAACTGCAATGATGAATGTCCTACAATTTTTCATAGAAAAATACAAACTATGTATTCAAAGACCTGGTTTTGCTTAGTTCTTTAGTACCTGTAAGACTTGCAACAGTTCTATTCCTGCTAAGCCTCAGTGGAGTAAAATGAGTTACTTTCCATAAAAGTGCACAACACATAGTAGGTGTTTTAATATGATTCTTTTCTGTACTCCAGCTCCTTTGGCCTCTCTCATGGGCATTCTTAATCAAACTATTCATAGCTTTACTCACAACTTTCCAGCTAATGTTTTCCTTTTATCTATTTTGGAAAATAATCTTATGAATACAATGGACACAAATTAGCTAGATATATTGGTTACATACTACACGAATGAACCTCTATTTTATTTGTCAATGGATAGTTTTTCTTCTAGTGAGTCAGAGAACTAGAATGTTGTCAGTATATACACATATATACGTATATATACGTGTATATATACGTGTATATATACGTGTATATATATGTATATATATATATAGAGAGAGAGAGAGAGAGAGAGAGAGAGAGAGAGTACAAAAACATTTATCATGTTTCCCACAATAATATATTGTGGCTTTATTGGGCTGCTCCTAAAATTTCATATTGGTGCCACTGTCATTCAAAGAGTTCCAGATGTTTATTATTTTCATTTTATAATTCTCACATGATACAAAATAAGCCAAGAATTTTAATAGCACTTAACATGAGTCTCGCATGAGCTGGTGAAGAAAGTGCAGCACATGAGTTAAGAATGTAGATTTTAGAATAAGAGTCAGCATCTTCTGTAAAAATCCAAGGAGTAAATGCTTTGGGCATCGAGGCCCAGATGATATCTGTCAGAACTCTTGTTGTAGCATAAAAAAGCCACAGAAAGATATGCAGAAATATAAGTAAATATTGTCATGTTTTCTTCCTATTCTTTTCAACTATTTCTAGTTGAAATAACTATTCAACTAGTCCTTTTCAACTATTTAATATGGTAACTACTGTTCTTAGTTCACTTGTTCAAAAACAATACCAACCAACAAACAAAAACAATTGGTAAGCCAGACAGCAGCAGTGGGGTAAAAGGTACAGCTCCAGAGCCATATTTTCTGGATTCAGACTGACTTTTCTCCTCATGGTGTGTGGTCTGGAACACAATGAATCACTTCTCTCTGCTCAGGGATCTAAGAAGGAATGACAATCTATACTTCGCTCCTAGGAGTAACACGTGGTCTCAATGAGGAATACACACCAGTGTGTGGTGGTGTGCATGGAGAGATGCCCACAACACTATTTCTCTTTCCATCTGAACATCTTTATTTTCACAAGCATTGTGTAAAGTGCAAACACAACATCTTTGAAGACAAACTTGAACCCAAATCCTGGTTGCTAATTTTTAGCCTTGGTACAGCTCACTGCAATATCACACTGGAAATGCAATGCAATCAGCCCTTCAGGATTGTGGAAAAAGTCTGGAAAAAGCAGATAAATCGCTTTACTGAATTTATAGCAAAAACAAGATGTTTAGAAAATTTCAGTTATTGGGGCTTTTATTCTAATCCGTTTCTCCTAATCTTTAAAGGACACATACAATTAATGTGCCTTATGTCTTTATATCATTTATAACCTATGTGCACCTTTATGGTTTGTATATTTCCTGTCACGCTCTTATTACAAATGCTATGAAGAATAGTAATGGCGTTAGTTGGAAATAAATAAGTTAAAAAAAGGAATCAAGGACAAGGAAGGCTAAGAAGAAAGCACAGAAGGAAGGAGGTGTTCTGTCTGTTTTCAAGATTAGTGGCAAAACTACATTGAGGTACCCAAAGAGTGGTATTGGCTTTAGAGAGGAACAGATACTTCCTGTATTATGCCTGAATACGACCTACAAATTCCAGGTAGTGATGAGAAGGAGTCACTGCATTAATTCAGGCAATAGAATTCCAGCGAGGAATCCAGTTGAAGACTTGGAGCACAGAGATGAAAACAGACCCAAAACTAGTGATGTGGTAAAGAGGACAGGAATGAGAGATTGAAAAATTGTGGATCTCCAGAATTTACACACTCTGTAGATCGAATGTGTCCTGGTAGTGTTTTCTATTATTGGAAATTTTTTGGAAACATTTTGAGATGAATTCTGTTCTTGCAGACTACTGCAAAGGTTCAGGAGGCAACAGTCAGATGCCAGGCTAATGGTCTCCTGTGAATGGCACCCACTTGAGCTTTGCAAACAGAGTCTGCACAGCCTGAGCATTCATGAGCTGACAGCTGCCTTTGCTGCCAGGTGGATTACTCTGTGTGTGTGTGTGTGTGTGTGTGTGTGTGTGTGCGTGTAAGAGAGAGAGAAACAGTTACAGTCACTGAGACAAAAAAACAATGATGGTGAAACAGACACCTTAATGTCAAAGGAAGCATGCATGATATCTTAAAAATGTAACTGTCTCTTAATGCCAAGACTTTTATCAAAGCAAGGACTATACAAACCACACTTTCTGTTGAGCACTTTGTTCTTCAAGAAATACCAAGCAAGTCCTTGTAACAGTTGATGCCAAAAGTGAGTCCAGGTAGTCCAGTTATTACTGATCAAAATTACCTTTTATAGAACTCAACATGGAAAATTTTATATACACACACACAAGGACACACACACATAATTATACCAAACATATGTAGATATCTCATAAATAGCTAAATATAGTGACCCTGCGTTTCCCCAAAGGTATCCTGCCAACACTGGTGGCAGCTAAAGCACTGTTTAATAAATCTGTATTCCCAATGTGAAGGCCTAAAAACATTTTTCTAATTATGCCTTATAAGACAAGCATTTGATATTTACACCATCTGAACACTCACAACTAGAGGAGACTCCACATAGTCAAGATGAAATTTATAACAAGAGGGTTATTTGAAAATATACATTGCAGTTTCTGAAAATGTGCTTTGACATGGTATTATTTTTCACAAGTCTTGAATTTATAATGAATATCTGTGAATAAACAGACAATGAGACTCACTCACTTATAAAATTATGGGCATGAGTGTATGCCTGACCTAGTTTACCACTCAAGATATCTTATGAAGGACAATAGCATTCATAAATATTTTAAAGGTATATCTGCATTTTTGTGCCATGTTTAGGTTCATAACGTGTGCCTAAATTTTATCCAAATCAGTCATATGAATGTGAGGCTCCAAGAAATCTAAAGACTCCCATGGTAGATAAGAAAAATTCTAGAGTTTAAAGGTCAAGGAACTGTCAAAACTGTATCAACAAAGTACATCACCTTCAACTGGCCATGATTGACTGAGAAAGGGATCTATAAGGGTTTCACACATGTAGGACAAGTGTATTACCGTACACACCACATTCAGGAATCAAGGGGGAAAATCTCAGTTTTAAAAGTCCTTAGAAGAAAAAAAGATATTAAGAAACACTGACTACTAGGCCAATTGCTACATATTCAAAAAGCAATAACTGTTGAAGACTTTGACAGTGAATAGCCCAGTATAGCTGATGTGATGGAAAGGTTCTGGGCTGAAAGTCAGCAGACTTGAATTTTTGGTCTCACTAAGCTATTGGTATTCCACACGATCTAACCTCTCTGTTCTCCCAGTTGCTTAACTGTAAAACAATGGGTTGGATGTTTAAGGATCCTTCTTGCCTTATTCTACAATTCTATGATGTTCACAAACCTTCCTTCATTCCAGTGTCTGATTCCAGGGACTAAAAATCAAGTTTAAATTCCTCAGGTTAGCTTTAACATTTTCCATGTTATGATTGCGGTCATTGTTTCCACCTGTATCTTGTTTTATTACCAAAGCTGCATCTATATCCCACTCGGGTCCCCTCATTTGTTCTTCATCATGTCTATCTCTGCTTTCCTTTTCTCATCTTCAGTTTCTCTCTTCAATCTTTTACTACATCCTAACATTTTTCAGAGCCATCCCTGTGTTAAGAGTTAGCAATATCCCCACTTTATAAGCTAGCAGCCCCTACACATCAGCAGCTGGGCCTTCTGCATGGTGCCATCCATTTGCACAGTACCAAGCAAGACCTAGCACAAAACATAGTTTTGGCAATGACTGGTAATCTCATCTTTGTAATAAGGAAAAAAAGCTCTTTCATTTTAATCAATGACTTGTTTTATTAAAAACCAAAGCCAAAATTTAAAAATTTAATAGAAGCCCATTCTTTTCATCCTCGTGAGACTGAATGTTTTTTGGAAAAGAGGGGGGATAATTATGTTTCAGATCACTATAAATTGTTTTTTTCTCTTTAAACATAGGTTAGCTAGGATTCATAATTATCTAAGCCAGCACAAGCTCAGGTAAGCATAAAAATCAGGACTAGAGGCACTGCTCACAGGCTTCACAGAAACTTCTAATGAACGATTTTTTCAAGTGTTTCAAAACCCCAAAGTCTGGAAAAAGGTTAAATATTTGTCTAAGTTGAAACACACATACAATGTATTCACCATTGAAACGTATCAATATTTGCCTTTCTTTAATATCCAAGAAAAATGTATGAGTTAGGCTACTCTATGTCTTATGCAGAGAAAATAAAAAAGTTCTATTGTGAATTCACTAAGAGGAAAGACACTCCATGTCAATTTATTTCAATAGAAATTTTGGCTCTATGTTTAAGATACACATACTTCCACATGTCTTCTACAGGGAAGGACTAATCCACAAAACATATATTACTAAAGGTTTTAATCTACCTTTAACTAATTCTTCTGCAAACATGATTTCAAATCATTTCTTTTACATCATTCCCACGCCTTATTTTGTGTATTTTTAATCTCAGAAAATATATTGAACATTAAAATATTTAGAATGAAATTAGAAGGTAAAATACAGCTATGACCATTAAAAATATAGAAATTATTCATGAAAGTTTCCCACACAGAAGGAAATGCTAAGTCATTACAAGTAGCAAGCCACTTATAAAATGAATAGAAGTTTGAGTTGCATGGTTCCAAATGGTAAAGTAAGAATAGGAAGTAAAGATGATAAATCATGAAAATGATTCACTCTAGCAGTGTGATGTAGTAATAAACAGCTGAGACAAATCCTTGCAGCAGCAGTAAATTTTGAGATCTCAAATGGGAAGTAATACAGTGGAGTCCAGGCCCAAATTAACATTTTGAAGTTATACAAATTTAATGTAGAAGCTCAGCATGAATGCATAGATAAGTCAATAACCAAATACTTAAAAAGAGAGAGAAAATCCAGGCATGGTGGCCCACAGCTGTAATCCCAACACTCTGGGAGGAGTAGGCAGTAGAGTCTCAAATTCCAGCTCAGCCTGGGCAACTTAGCTAATTAGTGAGATTCTGCCTCAAAATTTAAAATAATGACAAGGTTAAGAATGTAGCTTAATGTGAAGGCCCTTGGCTCAATCCTTAGTATGACAGAGAGAGAGAGAGAGAGAGAGAGGCAGAGAGAGACAGAGGGGGGCAGGGGGTGGGGACAGGGACCAAAAAGGAAGAAAAAAGAGAAGAAGAAGAAGATGCTGATGCTGACTCTGAAGAAGAAGGGGAAGAGGAGGAGGAAAAAAGAAAAAGGGTGAATATTTAAATAATGTAGGTAGCTTAACCATCTTATTGAATGGTTTAAAGAACATATATTATATATATATGCATATGTGTGTGTGTGTGTGTGTGTGTGTGTGTCTGTATCCCCAAAACATAAAGCAACTATTTCATGTCATTATTCATCAGAGGGTCAAACAGTAGTTACCAGCTGGATGTTGTGGTGGATGCCTATGATCCCAGCACTCAGGAGGCTGGGGCAAGAGAATAGCAGCACGTTTGAGGGCAACCTGGGCTACATAGTGAGTTCAAGGACAGCCTGAACCATATAGTGAGACTCTGTGTCAAAAAAACAAGCAAACAAATAACATAACAAAACAACAACAAAAAAAGAAGTGGTTACCTAGTCAATGTTGGAGGAAAATCTGTATTAGTTAAAGACAAATAGACAAATGTGAATTTTCAATAGACTTACTTATTTACTGAGGGACAGTGGTGGATAATTTTGATCACATGCAAATTTAATCTTAGTGCAGCATTATTGGATAACATATGACTGTGTTCTAATGCTCCAATTCCCAATTGGAGGGGTTGACCTCAAGCTATAATTATCCTCTCCAGTAACTGTTGCCTGAGTGTTAAACAATAATTCAGTGGAATCCTCAGGGCTTAACTGGTAACTGCACCTCTCAATGTACTCTGATACACCTGAAGTGCTAATTACTCTTCTTCTTTTATGGTTCTGACACATTTAATTATGAATAGGAACAAAGGCCACAGAATATTTGTGCCAGAGCTTGAAATATGGTCAGAGATGTAGAAATAAACATCCATTTTGTAAGATGAGGAAACAGAAACACAAAGACATTAAGGGTTCTGGTTAAGGCCTACACTTAGTATAGAAATTTGCACGCTGAAGTCCCTTGGTGAATCTCTAGGGAAAGAAAATTCAGATCCTTCTTCATAGGAAAAGCATTATGTAGTGCATACATTAATCCCCATGTACACTTCATCCCAAAAGTATCCTGGAATGAGTTGTACCTAGTGATTTTGCTGTTGGTTTATCAATAGTCAAAGGGAAATTTTCAAGGCTTTCAAAAGCACTCCAACTGGCTAACATTCAAGCTAGAACATTTTTCTGAACCACTTGTAACAAAGCTCGATATTATTATTTTTCTTAGAGGTGCAATTTATTTAAAGGGTGAGTTTGTAATATCTGTCGCACCACTGGCAGTTTTGCAAGGTGTTATTGATATTTCTGAAATCTTTACTATTGTTAGATTGACAACTGGAAATGCCAAACAAAATAATCCTCTGAACATGCATATGCCTTGACTGTTCTAATTAGTTCACTCTAGTTCAAGTACAAATGCTTACACATTTTACCACCATCTTTCCTCCCAGGAAATTTGAGAATATTTTGGCTATACAAAACACTCAGTTTCCACCGAAGTACTGTATCTATTGTATGTATGTTGAATAATGGTGGTTAAAAATTCTCTTATAATACCTGCAAATAATTAGGAAAAAAATTTCATGTAATGAACACAGCCCTATTCAGAAGGCAGGTAGATAAGGATTCTGAATACTTCAAGAGGCTTTGAGGTTGTGAAAATCTATTCAAGTTGCTTGACTCCATTTGCCCAATAAAAATGGGATGCTAGTGTTACTTTTCTCACATGTAAAAACTTGATAAAGATGAACTGGTTAATATTCACATTTTTAGAAGTATCAGAGGGCAGTCAAATTATTTATATTAACTGCAAAATGGCAGTAAATTTTATTTGACATTTTTATCTATTGAGCCTCAGAGGACTTGTCAAAATTTAATAAATTAAAGAGAATTAATAAGAGAGAAACAGGGAGGATCCATGTTTTTGAAGTCCTGATGCTTTTTAAAAATAGGGATAATTATGCAACAAAAATACAAACACATTAGGAATGAATTGGAACATTTGTTCACTATGGGAAAAATAACAAAAGCAGGAAAACAAAACAGTCAAACATAAACATCACAAAATCCAGAAAAATAACATAATGGCTTTATTAATCAGCTGCCTGATATATCCATCAAGACACACTCAAATTTCTTACTGTTTCAAGGCTTCTTTCTCTGTCTTCATTCACAGGACCCTGGTGGGGTGCACGGAGGAGCTGCTACGTGTCCCAAGACAAGGTCTCAGCCTTACAGTGTGGTGTCCTCACATCCGGGCAGTCACAGAGTGGGTGCCCTGAGGATAAGCCACACTGTCCTATAAGCCACTCTGCCCTACACCAGAAGACAGGCAACCACTACATTTACAGACTACTGCCAAGTACAGAAATATTTCCATTTGAAGCTAAAGTAAATAAATTCATTATCATTCAATTCCCCATTTTAGATGGACCCCAAAATTCCTGCAGCCACACGTAGGGAAGTGGGGTAGAAAGGAAATCAAACTGGAAGGAGACACTACATGAACCTACAAGGGTTAAAATATATTACTTTTGAAAATTTTACAAACATAATGTAGGGCCTGCTGAGGCCCCTACCAGCACAAAGAAAGGGTCTAAAATTAGGCTTTATTAGGGTTCACATAAATCTGTCTGCAGAAGAACCTGTCCTCATCTAAAGTAACTAGCCTGGAGTCAAACATTTTCTTCTAAACAGATTCACGTCGACAGCACTACCAGGACTATAGAGAAACAGGAGCCTTCAGGAAGTATACCATGGGTTGCCAATAAGAAATAAGAGGGATCAGGTGTGCTATCTCAGTCAACTGGTGCATCTTGATACCCCTCCTGTTTTATGGCCAGCCATGGATGATAGCCAGCCATGAATAAGTGTGGTTGAAAAAAATCAATGTCTCATTTCCCACATCTGTGTAGCCAGTCCTGCCCCTCTGAAGACTCATTCACATAGGAAGTATTGTTGGGGACCTCTGGTGTTGAAAATACTTTTCCAATGTTCTATAAGCCACCAATCTCCCTGGGACAAAAACCGTTTAAAACAGTTTTAACATTTGTGTTTATAAGCCTTTGATGAGGTCAAGGAGAAACTAAACTGAAGAAACCAAAGCACTGACTTAAATCCACGATCCTTGCCCAGGGAGCTGGATGGTGATGCAGCCTGCATGAGTCTGTATGGATCGTGCTTTGAAATTGCTTCAGCTGGAGTTTAGGAAGAATTTCTCAAGCACTTAGTATGCACCAGGATCTATGCTTTGTACCAGAATATAAAACAACAGTGGGAAAAGCATGTTTGCTCTTGTTAGACTCTACATTTTATGAGGACAGAAGCTGCTAATAAATACATCATTTAAACATACAGTGGTGGACTTTAGGACCAAGAAGCACAATGGCTCAGCTAGTTCAATGATTCTGCTGGGAATCTCTCCTGACATGGTCTACCAGAGGCCTTAACGTTATTATTAAGGCAATTGGATGTGACATCTGTGGGCTGTTTTAACCTCATTTACTCCAGTGAAGCCAGAGCATTCTGTGGTCACGTTAGGAGCTTTTTGCTTTTGATGTTAGTAGAAAAATCACAGTGAGTAGTGATGCCTCAGTTCTCAATCTGAATCTCTGTTCCTTCTAGAAGTCTCAGTGATTGCTTTGCCCTGTGCTAAATGAGGCTTCCCATCCAACCTACCAGAGGGCTCAGTTTTATTCTCTACATAGTAAACACTCTGGGGTCTCAAGAGAAGTATGGCAAGCCCCTCCCAGAATTTGCCATCATCGTGAACAGTGAATTTGGCTAAAGGCCCCACCCAAGTGTATGGTACAGGAGAGCCAAGTCCCAGTGCTCAAGAAAATAATTCAAGATATATTTCCCCTCCCCCACATGCCTTACTCCAGTGTATTAAAGGTCTGCATCTTTAAAAGTAAACCAACAGAAAGAAATAGTAAATTATACCTTTTTTGAGCTACCATTAAGTCTCAAGAATTGTTGTAGTTGTTTGTAATAACCCAGAATAATATAGTATAAAGAGTACCTCATTAGGCTTATATTCATTGTTGGGGTACAGAACCAAAGAAGCCCTGGTTAAATCCATGCAGTTCATTGAGATTAGTGAAGTTTTAAGATTTCTTTATTTTTTAAAAAATTT
>NW_004624821.1:4536099-4551415 GCF_000247695.1 Heterocephalus glaber | reverse complement strand
AAAATGGAGTGCTACTCAGCCATAAAGAATGAGAAACTAGAGACATTTATAGCTAAATGGATGCATATTGAGGTCATACTCTTAAGTCTAATAGGCCACACATGTGTAAATACTGAATAGTTTCTCCGGTGTGAGAATCTGAAAGTGTAAATAAGGATTAAAATGATTAAAATGAATAATTGATAATTTGAAATAGGAAGAAAAAGTCCAGAGGGGCAGGGGAAGTGAGAGGGGAAGGGGAAAGGAAAAATTATGAGAAAAGGAAAAAATGGAAACAAAGTCTTTGTAAATAGGGAAGGGTGGAGGGGGAAAAGGGAGGACAGGAAATGGGGAAAAAATAAGAACCGAGATATATCATGTACAGGAACAAGTACCCAATGATAAATGTAAGTGTATTGTATACCTAAAATGTGCCAATAAACAAATTTAAGGAAAAAAAATAAGAAAAACAATAAATAATGGTGTGAACTGGGGGGGCTTATACAGTCTTGGCTGGAGTGGAAATTAGTATAGACACTATAGAATGAAGTAAGGAGTTTCCTTAAAAAACTGAAAATAGAATTATTATATGACTCAGCTACACCACTCTTTGGTATATACCCAATGCAATTAAATTCGGCATACTGTAGAGATACTTGCATACCCATGCTTAATGCGACACAATTCACAATAGTGAAGTTATGAAATCATCCTAGGTGCCTCTCAGAGGATGAACTGATAAAACAATGTGATGTATATACACAATTGAGAATTATTCAGCCACAAAGAAGAAATAAATTGTGTCCTTTGCAGTAAAATGGATGGAACTAGAGATAAAATGTTAAGCAAAACAAGCCTGAGTAAGAAAGACAAATATCATTTGTCTTCTCTCAAATGTGGAATCTAGAGAAAAAGATAACATGAAAGTAGAGGGAGACGACTAGAAAAGAGGAGGAAAAGGGGGAGGGGAGGAGAGGAAAAGAGGGATAAAAGGGGGAGAATGAGATGAAGGTACGTTCTAGGCATGTGCGAAGCTGCCACAATGAAGCCCATGACTCTACATAGTTAATATGCACTAATTTTACAAAGTTTGAACAAGACTTTCGTAAACTATAGAAATTTCAGAAAACTATTTTTAGATAGAGTTTTTAATTTCCTAAGTCATGTGTCTAAACTAACTGAAATGAACACTTTTCTGACAAAAGCAAGTGGCTCTTTCCTCCACCTAAATTAGCAGCGGCCATAACTGCGCACAACCAAAAATATTAGCCTGGGAGAAGGCTCTGTGCCACTGCATCTCTCATATAACCCTTACAATTACCTTGTGAAATCCACCTCATTATCATTCTTTATCAAAAGATAAAGAAGTGACCTCAGAGATGCTAAATACCTTCTGTACCATCACACAATCTAGAAACTGATGGAAACCTAGACTTTGAGCTCCTCCCCACCCTGCCTCACTTGCTCCAAAGCTATGCTGCCAGACTGCTCAACCTGCCCTCTCAACTCTGGCTCTTTCCTCACCCTTCAGTACCAGGGCCTCAGTACCTGGAACTGAACTGTTGCCACTCTGCTGCAATCCCAGATGCTAAATGGAAAAATCAATTCTGTTGATGACTGTTTCCTTGAGAACAGCATTCTAACTGCTGTGAAACTACGGAGAACACAAACCGGGTTCCTGATGCATTTGCAAGTGGGCAGCACTTTGCATTTCCTTCAGGGACATATATTTCCACTGGGGAAAAAGAAGTTACACAGAAATGGCTAAGATCACATAAATAAGGTGGCAGGGAAACTCTAACAAGCTTTACTGCCATGTCGGAGTTATTATGATTGTTAAAATTTTGAAGCAGTTGAGATTTGCTCTTTTTCTAGAAGATAAAATCCACTGTAGTCTGGGAGTGGAAATCACGATGCTTGGAGATCAACTAAGTAGAGAGGTCAAGAACTACCAGTAGAAATTGAACACAACTGGGAAGTTCTATTGAGAATATCTGCTATTTCAAATAAATGTGGCACCACATGAATTTCATCCAAAGATATTCGCATAAATCCAACAACCTTTATTCCCACATGGAGATAGAGGCCAGCCTGACTCATTTGGTGCTAAAATAGTTTTTGGGTTTTTTATCCTCCCATTATTTACCTACAATATAGAAAATCAGCTCCAACAGCCAGCAAATTAAGTAAGGGAAAGGACAAACTTCGATGGGAAAGTGATAATTCAAGTTGTTTGTGAATGACAGGCAGACCCGGTAGGTTCACTAAACGCAGACACACTTTATTAGTAAAACTGCTCATTCCAATTACCAAAGAGACTAGGTTTTTGAACCCATAAATGGTTCATTGCAAGCATGCCCATTATTTTAAATTCTATTAATTTCCCAATTCCCAGTTGGATCCAGCTGCCTTCAAAGGCACATTTCGATTTGCAGTTGCTGACACTCTGTAGGATTGGCTAATAATTTCATCTAACTGTGGGAAAACTGAAAACAAGAGTGAATTAGCTCCAGCTGTACTTCATCTAGAAAATGTGCTAATGCCGAAGTGAGCGTGCCTACCTTCCTGAAGTGGAATAGATTGCTTCTGAAGAAAGGGGTGCCCACTAATGAATACCAGTCCTTCATTTATTGCTTCTTTTGTTTTTTGAGAAAAGGTGAGAAAAAGTTGTGTAACTGTCAAGTAATTACTACAAATTGAAAAACAAAAGTCACTTAAAGTCTACTAAGTAACACTAAGCTGAGCAGCAAACATTAAGAGCAAAATACAAACTGAGATCATGGAAAACAGATAATTCCATTTGAGACCTGCTGGCTTGTATGCTGAAGCTTTCACTACGTGTTAGTGCTTCTGAAAATGGAATGGGCTAAAAGAAGATGTTCTCATGCAGTGTTGGTCCAATTATCTTTCAAGATTGACATATCCGATCTCCTATAAATCTAGGTCTTCCTAGTTCTCCTGGGTCTCTAAGCAGCCCTTCAACTACCTCCTTTCCATCCCCTCATAAATGCTAGCATGTGGTGGCAGGAGTTATAAATAAACCTGCTGCTATGGTCCCTCAATAATGACTACTATTTACTTAAAAGACATTCCAGTGTCAAGCTGTCATGCTAGGTTCTGTACCTTATTGAAGGCCACCACACAATTTCCAGGGCAGGGGGAACTAGCCTACCCCAAATAAACATTATAGAGCAGCAGCATGATTTAGCTAGACAAGCAGACTCACTTCAGGGAACTGGGAGCACAGAGCTCCAATCAGGATATCAACCCACACATTGTCGGGGAGAGAGAAGTATGGACCCTGGGCAACAATAGCAAGGGCTGCATAAGTCTCCACAAAGTAGGTAATGGGCATATAAAACTCTGGCAGCAGTGGCTCAAGTCTGAGTATTGCTGAACCTATTATCACACACTTCATTCCGATCCAATGGCAGATCACCCTCCAGGCCAAGGTGGCTCAGCATGGAAGACACTGGATTAGAGAGAACATGCGGGAAATGTGAGATTATCTCAAACACGAGAAAGTGATGGATAAGAACACAATATTGTGAGTAAGCTCTGTGGCCTTTGTACATATCTGAGCCTATGTTCCCTAGACACAGATCCTGAGACAAAGATTAGGATATACAAAATTTCCTGAGGAAGCACTCTCAGGGAAAGCCTAGATAAGGGAACAAGTAAAGCACAACGAAGAAGGGGAGAGAGAGCTGAGAAAGGACACAATTTCCAGTCAAGTTGAGACTTTATCTGATCTACTGGAGAGCTCTGGGTGGCAAACTGGACCATAAAAGCATCCTTGCTTTAAGTTAAAGGAACTGGATACTATTGGTCATTGGCTCCGGCCCACAGGTGGAGAGGAGGCGAGGAGGGCGGTAATCTCCTAGGCAAGGCAGCTCCCATAATCAGATGAGCACAATTGTCTGAAGAAAGGAGCAGCTGCACACTTCGCAGTCAACAGTCCTAGGATCTATGTACTAGTACCTAGTACCTAGCACTTAGCAGGATCCAGCCATTTGGATCCAATCTGGATGTAGAAATCCATAATAAGTTACAGAGATTGTGGTTTGACAAAATGCCATGAAGAGGGCATCCATTGCACAATAGTTGGAAAAGACTGTTAAAATTTCAGTTCGATTATACCTCTATCAAGAAAACACTTATTCAGCTTTTATTCTGTGCCAAGGTTTACTAAGCAAGTGACCAGTGCTATCTCATCTAATCATCCTGTGCGATCCATGTTATTATGATCTTCATTTATGAGCTGGAGAACTGACGCTCACAGGAGAAGATGACTCATGAGCATCACGCAGCTGTGGCTGGGAAATGCTACTGCAGCTCTGCTTCCAGAGGGAGGCCATGGTTTGGGTATCTGAAATGTAACCGCGTCAGAGGTGTGTGGCTTTGAAGTGTGGCTCTGTTCTGCCCACTCATTGGTTGTATGAGCTGGAGCAAGTTTTTTAACCTTTTGAATTTAAGAGTTTCCCCATCTGTAGCATGAGGACATTTGTAACATACAAAGTTACTCAATAGTAACCTACACAGCCACTGAAAGAATTAGGTAAAATAATATTGTAACATATTTGGCAGAGCGATGGCCATGGAAGTGTTCAGTAAATGGTAACTGTGACTAATATTAGTGCCATAAATTAATATAGAATGGCAAAAATCCAGATTCAAAAAGATTTTACCAACTTGGTCTAATGACCTCAAACTAAAACTTTATGGGAATAAAGGCACATTCTCACATTTGAGTTCCAAAACAATACACTACAAAACCTGCCTAACTGGCATAGTTGAAGAAGAAATTTATTTAACAAACATTTGAGCAAAAGCAAATAGTGTTTGAACTTTGCAGATACTACTTTAGATGCTGCAGAAACTGTGGAAAACAAAAATAAGATAAAATATCAGATCTTGTTGAACTCACACTTTTGTAGGATATGCAAAGGATGTGAAAAACAAACATATAAATGCAATTTGTCAGATAATGACAAATGCTATGGATAAAAAATTAATCAGACTACCGAAATAATACATTGGGGAAGGGTGGCCAGCAGAGCCTCTCTGATGAGGTAAGTAGAGAACTGAAGCCAGTGGAGTGCTGGAGTGTGGGCAGGTGAGAAGGAAAAGTGTTTTGAGCAGAGGGAATTGCAGATGCAAAGGCCTAGAGGTGAGATTTTCTGTGGCCTGTTTAAGAGACAATAAGCTGGTATGGTATAGAGGGGAGATTGCAGGAGAAGAAAAGGAGTAGAAGATAAAAGTTATCAAGAAATCAAGAGCCTGCTCAGTCAGGACCCTGCAGACCCAGGTGAGGATTTTCATTTTACAGTGAATATAATGACACATTCCTGGAGGGTTAAAGCAGTGGAACAACATGAAGTGATTTATGTTCCAGTTGCTCCACAGAGAACAGACTTTGCTCTCTCGAGGAGCACGGGGGCTCACAGCAAAGGAGCTGTCAGTGCAAGAGAGAATGGTGGCCTGGACTAGAATGGAAGCAGTGGAGATGCTTAGAATTTGCTGGGTTCTAGAAGGAATTTTAAGTAAGAGCCAACATGTGCAACACAATGGAGTTAAACACACAACCATGACTTCCAGTTTTTGACCTCTCCCAAAGTTGGAAATAATAAAGCCTTATCTCAGGAGATAAGGATGATGGGGGACAAGGAAGGTACAATCAAAAGTTTGCTTTTTGATATTAAATCTGACATCCAAGGGAAAAGTTCCAGTAAGCAGTTGTATGAGTCTAGAGTTGAGAGAAGAAGCCATTCTAGAGATTACAATTTTGGATGTCCTCAGTTTGTAGATTATTTAAAACTTTGGGACTGATAGGGTCACAGGAGTCACTGATAGGGTCACAGGGATGGAAAAAAGTAAATATTAAAAACAAAAAAAAAACCCAGCCGGAGCCCACTCCTGTTTTAAGCAAGGGTCAGGGCGGTAAGGTTCATTTACGTTCAGCAGAGAAAAATGGGCTTAATTGGAAAAGAAATAGGTTTCTTCCAAAAAGAATGAGTTAGTGTTCCATTAGCACAAGCATCATCAGGGACATCAGTCAGGGACACCAAGTTTCCCTGAGTAGGGAGGGATTCCAGCACTGAATGGGAAGAAGGCACCCATGACCCCCAAGCTCAGAGCCATCACTACAGAGAACAATTGACCAGGATGGGAGAGAACTTTAATTGAAGGCCTACCCGTGATTCTATGGCTTTAAGCAACTCATGAAATCCTTTCAGTTTTAATTTTTTCTCATCGATAAAATGAAGGACTTGGATGAGGTATTCTTTACAATTTCCTTGTGAGAACTCAAAGTCTATAATTACCAGGCATTCATTTTTTTGCTATTTAACCTCCATGTTACAATACCTAGCCATAGGAAAAAAAAAAAAAAAAAAAAACCAAAGTGATTTAACAAATCTGAAGAATTGCTGATTTGCTTAAAATTAATTAATTAGGTTTATGACAGAGCCTTTTCAGGTACTTCCTAAATTATCTCCTCCAGAACTCTGTTCCCACTTCCACACTGAGGTGGTACAGCTGAACTTCTGTGATAAGCTAGGACAAAGGAAGAATATTTAGCTCAGTTCAAACTATATGAGCCCCACCTACGAGAAACAGACCATGTGGATGCTTTGGGTCATGTGAGCACACCTTCTCAGAATGTGTAACCTATTCAGCAATAGCCAGATAATTCTGAAGAAAGTCACTATCTAGAAATGCATAGTGGTGGCTGCGTGAAGGACAAAGAAGAAATCAACATCTGTTGGAAACTTGGACATAGACACAAAAAATTGATATTCATTTGGTGACTTAAAGATGAGTAAGATTTCCAGACGCTGTGTCTGGTAGCTTTTGAATCAAGTAGGCATGGGTTTCAAAACACACTCTATTAGCTTTTAGCTTTGTGAGCTTTCATAAGATTAATCAGTCATATACTGAAGAAAATACCTTCATTTTAAGGTAACCTTGATGAAAAATGTGAATATGATATGCAAGATGCTAAGAAAATCTTGATACCTGAGAAACAATCAATAAACCATAGCTATACAGGTAAAAATGGTGGTTATGGAATTCCAAGAGAAGGAACAACTTGAGTAAAAGTCCACTAGCCTAGCATTCTCTAAGTATTAGTGAAATAATAATATTCGAATACTGAGCAGTAGGGAATATTTTCCTATGGTAGACTGGTTTCATATGGCTGCGAAGGATGCTATCATAACTAAATCCAAAGGTCATCACCTCTTCAGGGTCCAGTATTAATAAAACTCTGCCCAGGCAGTGCTGCCACGGGAATCTGCCATCATATTCTTGCCAATACCCTTTATTTTCACCTTTTATTTGACTCACTAGGAAACTCCTATTTGGACATATTTTTTCTAGTCACCTTGGCCCAGTTTTTCTAATCATTTTTTTTTAATTGATAGGCTTGTGAAACTTAAACTGCAGCAACAATTTCACAATGTGTCAGAATTCATCACAGGAGTGTTTCAGAAGTAAAAAGACAATCTTGAAGGAAGCAAATTCAAAGAAGACGCACTTAAAAAGTATCATAAAATGAAGGTAAAATATGAAAATGAATTCTCTTACATCATACTTCAAATGAAAATGGAACACCAAATAGAAGGCTTTATCAACCCAGCAGTAGGATTCTTGCATTATTTTCTTACTGAGCCTTGTGTTAATAATCAGGATGTTAATCATCACATCGCTAGGCATACAGTCTCAGAGGTTATAATTTCATTTCATGCATTTGGATAATATCACTTTGGAGAAGATCATATAATGGTCAAAGAAATCAAGTAGTAAGAAAGGAGCCATGGTCACGAGCCTTGTATCACTGGCCATTCTCTCTTTATCTTTAAATGTCACGCCAGGTCTCTTCACTCAGAGAATGTTAAAGGATTTCCTAGATATGAATGGAAAATTTTAAGGGTGTTTTATTAGAATTGGGTGAGATCTTAGGGATTGCCTACTTCAAACTAAATACTGTACAGAGAAAAGCAGAAATGAATGTAGATGTCTAGAGGGAAGTCTTGAATTGAGATCTCCAGAGCAAGATCGGCAGCCTCAACCCACCCAGCATCTCCCCAAAATTCTCTTCTCTAAGCCCAAACCTGAAGCCTCCCTGCCTCTCAGACTAGGCTGTTGTAATGGTGAGAAAACAGGAGTACATCTTACACAGATAATGAACACCTCAGCAGGTACCTGCAACTCTTCCACTAATGGTTCTGCCGGGTCTTTAGCAAGAAGCCTATGACTTCACACCTTAGCAACTGGAGTGAACAGCAGTACCTCTCTTGGGTTTCATGCTGGTACTGACAGAACATCACCCTATATGTAAAGCTGCTTTTTGTTCCAAATCCAGCAGACGGAGCTGTACCATGTACATGGAGCAGATGTGAAGACACAATCATTTGTTTACTTCTGCAAGGGAATTCAAATCTCTTAGATAATTTGAAACAGTCCACACGACTGGTTTGAATGCTTTAAAATGTAATAGCCAATCTCTGGGTAAGTGTTAAATAACCTTCCAAATTCCTAAAGATTAAATGAGCTTAGCTCATAAGAACCTACTCCATTTTAAAATGGTCAAGTCTTTTCTTAAATTTATCAGCGTTAATTTCTAGATGAATATAGCTCCTTAGCCTCATAAAGTGCAATAGCATTGTGCCAAAGAAATACACATTATTCTCCTAAATGACAAAAGAATGTTCATAATTTATTTTCATTAGTAAATGAACTTCTAAGCACAAAAGTAACTATTGGTTTGATGGTGCAGGCAATCCCAATGAATCTTTTCAAGTAAAAAAATGCTTACTATTTCAAACACCAGAGAAAAACCTATTGTCAAAATAGCTAAGAAAAGGAATCAAGGAAGTATAATTACACACAAACACACACATGTATACACATCTTTAAAGTCTTTCTAAAGGAGTTACTTCCCTACTATTGCAATTCTCAAAGGACTTTGTGAAAATTAGCTCTACTCAAAGCAGTCCTTCTAGTTCTGTTTCTTGAACAAAGAAAACATGGATGGAAAAGCATCCCTGGGGCCCAAAATACTGAAAAGCTGATATCTTTTGGCTCCTTGGCTTATCTATGAGCTCTTCCAAAAAGCAGGTTCAATTCCTCTCTTCCTATCTTTCCCACCGAGAAAAGAAGATTCTACTACAAATTGGGAAAAACAAATTTTTCTTTGAGACTATTGTGAATGTCAGTAAAACCAGGAAGACCATCCCTGTTATGAAGACCCCTTTGACTTCCTCAGTGTCAATGGATCTCTCTCATCCTTAAATGCCTTCTACACTCACATGGAACTTTAAAGTGCTTGGCACTTAATTGTTCTCTTCTAATTTATATGTGGTTCCTGCTGTCCCACAGGCTTGCTAACATCTGAGAATAATGACTCAGATGTTTATATTTATTATTTGAGTCTCATGCTACACAGCAGTGTCTCACTACAGATGAGTATTTAACTCATACTAGCTTGACTGAGAATAATACATTACTCTTTTCCATCTTTCAAGTCCTTGAAAACATGTCCAGCTACAGTTAGGGTGTTAATTTAATTATAAGGAGAGAATGTGAATTTATTCCTAAACTTCTGAAAAATAGTTCTGAAAAGACCGTTAGTCTTTTATTGTGCACTGAAGATGCACAATTTGAAATAAAATTAGTGACATTTGAAACTTTAAGTATGTTCTTTGTATAGTAAATACAAAGAATAAAATGCCTCCTTATGAATAAAACATAATGTTGTACTTTTCAAATTGGCAATCTTTGCATAGCGTATTTCTTTCAGCATTGACAAGAGGGATAAAAGACTAATTTCCATAAATGAAGCTTGAACCTTAGGAAATTAATTTCTGTAGTATGTAGCATTTGATACTGTAAATTGTGGAATACACAGATAACAGGCAAATACTATATATGCTAGGGCTTAGTGAATTCAATTGTCACTAATTTCTTAGTTTTAAAAATAAAATAACAAGTTTAAAAAAATCTTGAAATCCATAACAATTTCATTAAAATTTCACACAAGAAAGCACTTATTTCTCATTTTGGTATCCAAAACACATGTTGGTAATGAGTATTATATCTACTGTTTTTACATTTTTGGTGAGAAAAGTCTATAGCTATATGGGATAGCTGTTCATGGCTTTCTAGATACAGTTTGCTATATTTCAGGACACAAAAATGATCATTTATAAATTGAATGGGTCCAGTTATACATTAGATTTATTTTGTCAGTGGCATAATTCAGTGAAATATTTCTGCATATTGGTATGAAAAAAGATAACTGAAATATATTCCTGGGGTGCCTATTTCTGAGAGTCTCAAAGTACTTCATAAAAATTATTTTGTCAGAGTGACTAAAAGAGAAACATTGCTTACCTCCATTTTCTTACACATGCCACTGATATAATATTATAGCCCAAACTATTTTAATAATCTAAGTCTATAGACCTTAGGGATATTTTATTTAGTATAATTCATGATTTATTTGTGCATTCTTTTATTTATATCATAAACTCTTCTGAGCCTCCATTATATGCCAGCCAAAAAGTTAACAAAATAGAATAACACTGTGTTGTTTTCCCCTTAAACTAACTGCTATATGCAGGTAACATTCTTCATTCCTTATTTGAATGTACATTCTGTATCACTGTTACTAAGACATGTCTTTCATGAAAAGCTTGATATCATTGTTTCCTTGTTCTTCTCCTATTCTTGACCATTCTTTGACCTTGATAGATTTTTCTCCCGGTATCCAGTCTTCTTCTACCTGTGTTCCCAAAAGTTCAATTGCAGGTCCAGTTGTCTGGTTATCTACATACCACTTTCCTCATTTATCTAACAAGAGCTTCCTTCAGGACCAAACTCTTCAAGAAATTTCAGATATGTATATTTCACCACCAGCCAGATATATTTGCCTGGATGTAACTCAGGGACCTAGAATTCTCCATCTCAAAAAAACCAAGCTCATGATTTCTCTCAGCCTCATCCTGCCCCTCCTTCTCTAGCCCACCTTTTCTCTTCTAATATTTACCACCCCAGTGTCTCCCAAATATCTGTCATATTCACCTGGTTTCTTACTCTAATGTACTCAACCACATTCACCTCTGATTTTACCATTTGTCTTCATGCTTAAATTCATCCTCTAAGTTATTCATCCAAAATAAGGACTCTCAACTTAGTATGATTTTACTCCTCAGGGTACATGGCAAAGCTTAAAGACATTTTTGTCACTACTGGCTAATGCTACTTGAATCCGGAGAGTATAAGCTAGAGATGTTTCTCAATCTCCTATACTTTATGGGACATCTTTACTCCCACCCCGCCTGCAAATCATTATGTGGCCTAGATATAAACAGTGTTGAGGTTAAAAACCTAGAAACTTGATCAGGAATAAAAACTGGCCAAATCATTGCCAACTCCACTACTTAACACCATTTCCATGGTGTGTGAAGCTTCTTGAAAGCCCATAATCATCTTCATGTGACAGTTCATCTACTTCAGCTCACCTCCTGTCCACAAGGTCTTTCCTTTTGTGCTTTTGTAGCACCAATTTGCTTACAATTTTCCACTGACTCTGTCACTTTTCTGCCTCCGCTTATACTTTTTCTGATTCCTCCAATGCCTTTCTCTCCTTTCTTTTTTTTAAATAGTAATTTAAAAAATTGTATTTACTTAGAAGTATTCAGAATGTCAACAAAACAGGCCTGGAGATTTAGCTCAGTGGTTCTGGCACCTGCCCCGCAAGTGCAAGGTCCTGAGTTTGATCCCTGGTACAAAAAAAACAAAAACCAAAAACAAACAAAACAAAACAGCTACAACTTTTTTTTCAATTGCAGAGTGGTACGCAGTTAACAGAACAACATTTCATATAAACTGCATCAGAGAAATGAAAACTGCCATCCCTGTATACAACTAAGGTGTGCTGTGCACCAAGAAGAACCTGCTTTAAATTTCCCTGCCAATTTATGACCCCCATACTATACCAGGCAAGGTTAGTGGCTACTGGAAATACCACCAGGACAGGGCTATCTAAAGACACATTTGGTAGTGTGTTAACTCTACAAAAAAAGACAGTGAACAGTTTAAAAACAAATCTTACACAGCCTTACATTTCAATATTTTTCTTTAAAATGAGTAAGTTATGTACAGGGGGGTTAAATGCTTTATAGACGGGAAAAAACCTGTGCAGGAACCAACTTATTCATCATCATTATCATCTTGTTCTTCTTCTTCCTCCTCTTCTTTTTCTTGCTTTTTCACCCCGGACAACTCCCTTTTTTGCCGCATCAGGTTGGCCTTCAGCTTGGTAATTAGCAATGTCCTTTTCACACTTTTCCTGCAGCTTGGCAGCCTTCCCATAAGGCTGCTTGTCGTCTGCAGTATTAGTCCACATTTCTCCCAGTTTCTTTGCGACATCACCAATGAAGAGGCCAGGAGGTTCTCCTTTGATTTTTGGCCGATACTCACCAGAGAATAAGAAGGCCAAAGGAGTGGTTTGGGGCGCATTGGGATCCTTCTTTTTTGTTTCTCCTTTAGGAGGGATATAGGTTTTCATTTCTCTTTCATAGTGGGCCTTGTCCGCCTTTGCCATGTCTTCAAGTTTTCCTTTCTCGTTAGCAGACAAGATCTTCCACCTCTCTGAGAACTTCCTAGAAAATGCTGAGAAGTTAACAGAAGCATCTGGGCGCTTCTTCTTGTGCTCTACTGGGCAAGGTTGCACAAAGAATGCGTATGATGATAAGAGGCTTCTTAGGATCTCCTGTGCCCATGTTTACGTGTTTTCCTCAGCGAGGCAGAGTCACTTGCCCTGGCACTGTCTCTCTCTCTCTCCCTTCTTTTACTTAATTAATTTTCCTAATCTTTAAAGATTTTTTTTCCAGAGATCTTCCTTGACACCCTTTCTGCTCCCCATTTGCCTCAAGTCAGGTTAGATAATGTCTTTGTGGCATTCCCACTTTGCATGAACATGCCTTTGCCAGAAAATCAGTTGTGTGTTTTTCAAATTATCCATGTGCCTGTACCTTTTGCTTGAGCGCAAGGATAATGTTATTCTGGTTCCTCTGTCTTCTAGTGTCTGGTTTATAAGAAATCAGTAAATATTTGTTGAAATTAAGCAGAATTGCCAAATGGAGATGGATTGGCCCTATTCACCTGATGATTAGAATTTTATTAGCATAAAAAGTAATCTAACATGCTATTTTCCTAAATTCGTAGAAAAGAATTGATCTTTCCACAAAATAGTAGAATATAAGTAGAAATCTCCTTGCCATACTGAAATATATTGAGTGGCATCAATTCCCTACATTAGACTGTAAGCAACTGAAAAGTGAGGCAAGGTCTTCATATTCCTTGCCATTTAAATATATGAAAAGCAAAAAACAATTAAAATAAATAAATAAAACATATGAAAAGCATGCACTCATTAACTATTAGTTAGATATGTGAATGAGTGAGTGGATGTATAGAAAGATGGATAGTTGGATGGGTGGGTAGATAGATGCTTTGAGGGATGGGTGTGTCCTTCAGTGTTCATTAGATGACAGATTTAATATAAGGTATATATTTTATATTATCTGCAGAAACAGGTATGGAAGAATGCAAAAGGGCCACCTTCAAGCTGGAGATCCAAAGAATCCAGTCATAAGTTGCAGGCCTGGATCTCAGAGAGGTTCTGTGGGAGACCATAGCAGGAAGCCAAAGCATCTGCTCTGCAAGGCTGAAGAGTCTGCTGAAGGCCTCAAGATGGAGGTACAAAGGCGATGGTGAAGACTGGAGCTCCCTTGTAGAAGCAGAAGCCATATTTCCTTCTCTTTCCCTATTTATTCCATCCAGGCCACAAATCTATTGGCTGGTGCCATCCACACCCAGGATGGGTCTTCCCTCTTCAGTAAGTCAGTCATTCACACACACCTAGGACTGTGCTAAGCCAATCAATTGTGTGTTTCTTATTCCAGTTGACACCACAGTTAACTATCACAGTGGCTGAGTGGCTGAATGAATGGCTGGAGAATTTAAACAACTCTGTGATCACTCTTTTGGTCTCTTTTTATGACTACTTAGTTGCTAATAGGTCTAGGAAACACTTCTTCCTCATTATTTGATCTCTTTGTATAAGTCCTCTATTTGTCCTCCATGTTGATAAGACTTAGAACACACAAGTGCAAAGACTTCTCAGAACATTTTATAAGTAGCTTGATATTTTAAAACTGTATTAACAAGCATCTTCATTTTATTTATAATTAACAGAAAAGAGCTTTTCCAGTTCCCCTTTTACAATAGGTTATGGTTCCCTTCTCCAACCTCAATAGTTCTGTCAATTTATTTAAAATATTTCTGTTAGAGCCTGGAGGTGTAACTCAGTGGTCACTGCATGCTTGGGATGTATAAGGCCCTGGCTTCAATGCGTAGTCAATAAAATAAAAATAAAATGTTTTAGTTAAATGCTTTCTATAAATTATTTTAGCAAAAATATGAATTTTAAAGGAAAGAAAAACTGAAAACCACCTACATTATAGATTATTTTGTCAATCCCCTTCAGGACATCCTGTTTCTCAAAATCACAGAAGAGTATACTGTATTTTAAAAACTATCATTTGTAATTTCAAATCAACTGCAGTAGACAGTTTCAGGGCTTCTATACAGTCACCTCCAGGAACTGGTCTGTTGTAAAGGGTTAGGCTTCTACAGCCGCATTAGCATATGTAGTATGTATTAGCATATGTATTAGCATATGTTTAGCATATGTAGTTCCATTTCGCAAATCACACAGGATTATGATAGAGAAAGAACAGAGATAGGGTAGCAGCCTTAGTTCACAATGGAATCAAGTTCCTGGCTTTAGCCATCAGATTCAGGGAAGCCATAGCATTTGTCAATGAAATCAGCACATAATTAACAGTGAATGGAAGCAAAACAAATAATTAAATTGTATTATTTCAAAATAATTAAAAACTGGCAATTTGGTTTTAATATACTGGAGAATAAAAAATTTCTATTTAGTGCCTATTCTCAAAGTAAAATTCTTTCTGAAAGTAAAATTAGCACATATCCTGTACACTAAAGCAATACTGAAATGTTTCTTGAACTTTATCTAAACACTAAATACAATATAAGCAATGTTTACTTCCTGATTGTGGTAATGGTACTAATTTTATAAAAGACATACTAGATTTTAGAAAATATATACCAAAAATTTAGGAAATATAATATAGTATTGTAAAGCCCTTTAAAAAGAAATTCGCTCTAAATATAAGCAGGAAAGGTATTTTTGCATGTGTGCATGTATTTTAAACAATTACTTATTCATTTCTATCCTTAT
>NW_004624821.1:4490477-4535999 GCF_000247695.1 Heterocephalus glaber | reverse complement strand
GATCTATTGAATACAATATGAAGAATAATTATTATTATTTTAATATGATTATATTTTTTCCCCGGTACTGGGAATCAAATTCAGGACCTTGTGCTTGTGAGGAAGGCGCAGCACCACTGAGCTAAATCCCCGGCCCTGGTCATATTATTTTCAATGTTTTTGGGGAAATTATCAGCAAATTTCTTTAAAAACACATTTTTATGAATAATACATTGAAACTTGTGGACATTTTCAATTGATCCCTTTTTGTATACTATAAAATTTTTAAATGGAATGGAGTACATTTTCAATTTTAATATTTTTACATTGAAACACATAAATCTCACAGTGGAGCTTTTTTGCTTTTATTTAAAATAATTTCCTTTGACAAATATTCTATAACAAAAATGCATCAACAGTTTATCTCTATTATGATTATTTTGAAAGCTTAGCTAAATTTAAACATTTCAAAATATATAAATTGATTCAATTAAAGAGAAGTGCTCCAACAAAACTGTCTTCCCATTGCTCAAGTTACTCCAAAATGCAATCATAAAATTCCAAATTAAGTCTTTTATACCAGTGAAGCTCTCATTTAATTTGCTTAGTTTCTCCTTTTGTAGGGATACCTTTCAATGTGGTCTTGTTTGCAAGCATTGTTTGCAATAATTACAGTTTGTTATATATCCAAAGCATGCCACTCCATTCTTTGGTGCTATATCCCAACTAATTTTATAGCAGATATTGATGTTTCTTCAGCAAATTTGCATCTTCTGATGTTCATGTCATTAATGACATGTCTGTAGTTCCCATAAAAAATAGCAAATGTCAATAAACCTGTGCAAATTATGTTTTTCATAGAAATTTTAAAGAAAGTTTTTACCTAGCATTTTATCAAATGTCCATTTCATTCTTTTCTGTTATCATTGCTGGAAGGGTTTATTCCAATATAAAGAAGTGTTTGCTAAATAATGCCATATAATTGCAGAGAATTACTGACAAAAACACCATGGATTACACTCTGCAGAAAAGGACTACTATCCTCTATGTTTCTTACATTGTTTTCCATCTACCACAGGCATGATTTCCAACATTTCCTGCTAACTGTAACAACTGGTGGCCTGGCAGCTTCATGCATTTAGCACAAAAGGAGTTAGCTATTCTTGGCTTCTAAGGTCTGAGAGCTCTTTGTTTTACTAGCAAACATACTATACGCAGTCTTTGAAGGGAGATGGATATAGAAAGAGTTGGGAATGGAGAGATAAGCTGTTCATTGTCCTTCAGATTTAGCCACATATTAAACTGAGAAATCTTTCCACTGCACATGGGTCTCACAAAGTACTAGACCAGGCCTTCAGAGGTGGCGAACACAGTAGAAATCGACCAAGCCCAACTCAGCTCCCTTTAGTAAAATGAATAATAAAACTTGTCCTTAAAAATTGCAAAATTGTGGATAGACGCTAAACCAGGTGGAATGGCAGGACAACAGGCATAAATGAGGATTTGTGCAAATAAACTGGACATATGGTCACGCTCCTCACGAAGCCTCTTTGTACTCCCAGCCCTAACTCAAAAGCAATTATTTTTATATAATTCTCCTCACTCACTAATTTGGTGCAGAAAATTATGAAGCAAATGTTGTCAGTTTTTATCTTTAAAATTAGTGATACATCTGTAAAACAATGAAATGACCTTCCATTTTGTTATCTTAGTGTTACTGTATTTTATTTTCTTACAGTGGAATGGAATTTATTGAATTGTTTTCAGGGAAGTAGAAAATAGAAAAATTAATGTCCAGTGATTTTTATTTAAACTATGAAAGCAATCAATCTGATTTTCCCTAAGTAATAATATAAGTGAAACATTTAAAAGAAAAATTAGAATGGAACTTAATGGAGGAAAAGCTCATGTTTTGATGTGGTAGAGATATCATGAACTTAATCTGCATTGGCCTAAGGATTTGATGGGTACCAGTGTGAACAGCTCCTCAAAGCATCAAGAGTTTGCTGAATTAAGGTGTGAGGCCTGGGTTAGTGACATGGAACTTAAAAGTAGGGCAACCATTAATGGTATAACTAAGAAATTGTGCTGTGTAGCACTGGTGCAGTGTTATATAAAAAATTAAAATTTATATTCTAGTTCCTCCCCTTGTCACTCACTAAGATCCTTTATCATTGCCAAACCAGTTTTTGTATTCATAAAATTGACAAGGGAAGGGGACCAAGAAATGGAGGGAGGGAGAAGGAGAAGAGAGAAAGGGGGTGTAAAAAGAATTAAGAAGTATAATGTACATGTACCAGCTCCCTATGATGAATGTAGTCCTAGGTACTACATTCATGTAAAAATGTAAGCATTTTGTAAAAATAAAATCTTTTCTAAAGGAGTGAGGGAGGCTGGAGATATAGCTCACTGGTAGAGCACTCTTGGATTCAATCCCCGTAACAAAAAGAGATAAAACACCTAAATAAAGGAAGAAAAAACATGCTAACATCCTTGGAGGAGAGATTATAAGATTAATGACACAATGTCACATAAATATATTTGTTTTGAATTCTGAATATTGAAAATAGAAATACAGAATTGAGGAGGAATAAAATTTGATTAAAATCTTGTTAGCAGCATATATGAATGTCTAATGTAATTTTTTTTTTTGGTACCGGGGATCAAACTCAGGACCTAGCGTTTGCAAGGCAGGCGCAGCACCACTGAGCTAAATCCCCGGCCCTGTCTAATATAATTTTAAGAGAATAATTATTAAAATTATAGTTTTTCTTACATACTTGAAAATATCTCAGTGACTTATTATTGCCTAACTTGAGAGCAAATTTATAATTAATTAAACAGCACAAGTTTAAATCAGAGCTTCACCAGTGAAATCTCACTGTACAAGTCACAGTTTAGGGAGACTTCCTGTCTCAAAGTCTGTTTGGGGAAAATGTGTAAGTCAAAATCACCATTGCCATGAATTGAAATAAATATATCCTGTAAGGCAAAACTAACTCTATAAGAAAAATTACTTGGTGAAAATGAAGCTGAGCAATTCAAAACTTTGTAAAACATGTATAAAACTGAAAAACATAATATGCTAAAGATCACACTGATGAGACCCTGTGAATTATTCTTCCAGGAAAAAAGAAGATATCCCAACTGTCTATATAATGAAAGCTTTACAAGTTTGGTTGGGTACCATATTGTTTAGGGTTTGCAAAAAATTCTAAAGACAAATTTTGTGTTAGAATATAAAATTTTAGTAGAATTTACTTATTTAGCAGATCATTATTATTTCTTATCTTTTAAAATAGATATCTAAAAATAAATAAACCACAAGTTATTTATGCTTACATATATGTATGTATGTGTGTGTATATATATATATATATATATATATTTTTTTTTTTTTTTTTTTTCCGTACCAGGCATTGAACTCAGGATCTTGCACCCACAAGGCAGGCTGCAGAACCACTGAGCTAAATCCCCGGCCCCAATCTAGATAGATTTTTGAACCACATTTAGGAATATATAAAGATCATCTTTTGAGTCAAGCTTATCCTTATGACTTTCTTTTACATCCTAACTTTATTTTTTCATCACTTCTCACCCATTTTTTTATATGGAAAAATTTCTAACTAGCTTTTACCTCTGGAAGCTGCACCATATTAGTTCTGGAATGATATGGGGAATAAATTGATTAGTTTGCTTTTTGCCCTAATCATCAAAGCTTAGAAATTAATTGAATAAGATTTCATATTCTTTAGATTCAAAATAAAAGTTTATGCCAAAATACTAATACCACATTAGAATTATAGCATAACAACTTAAAGAGAAATCCTAGTATAAATTCCTTCATCATTAACTGTGGCACTAGGTCAAGAAAGTAGCCGAACAAAACCCAGTTCATCCAGACAGAAATACTCACTTTATTAATTATGTCACATACTACTTGCTTTAGTGACACATCTGTTATTGATTGATCTGTCATTGAAGGAATAGCACCCATGTGATTAAGCACTACATTTGTGACATACACTGTACCAAATTTTAAAATTTTTTTCTGTCCTCAAATGATTTAAAATTTAATTGGGAAAATAAGCCAATAATGAATAAAATAGGAATAATAACAATAATGTAAAGCTTTACACAACACTTACTATAATGAAATGTATTTGTAAGCATCTGATGTATCTTAATTTATATAATCCTCATAACAATCCACTTAGATAGAAACTTTCATTATACTATGACAAAAGAAGAAACCAAACTATTGAGAAGTTATATAATGTGCCCAGGATTGGCGAAAGGAGGTGGCAAAGCTATGATTTGAATCCAGGCACCTGACTCCAAAATCTATGTTTCTAAGAACCATGCTGTGTTGCCTTTAAGAACATAATCTATAAATGCCTACGTGCCCTCACTCAAATGTTGTTAAGGTTAACTGCTAAGTGGTTCAATAAAAATAATGCTATATCTTTACAGAAAGCAAAAAAGGCTGCACACCAGGTAGATTGGGAAATATTTTATGAGAGAGGTGAAAATAGATTGCAATTGACCTTTCAGAATTTAAATGATGGCAAATTGCCTTATAATAGATAAAACAAACTCTCAGAAACCAAAGATGAGTAAGAACAGGATATACCCTTTGCGAGAAAATATTGGAGGGTATATAGAGCATGATGATTGGGAAAGAAATGCTAAAGTCTAGAGTCAATAGTTCAAAATATTTCTAACTGACCATAGAGTCACTGGGACAAATGGCCAAAGAGAAATGAATAAAACATTGTTTCCAAATAATAATGTCAGTAGCTTGTAAAGCAAAAACCAAGGGGAAAGAGGTTGGAAACAAGAGCTAATTAGAACAATAATTCACTGGTTTGGACAGATGTTATACAGCCGCTGTTTTACTTACCACTTCTTTCTTACAAGAATTTGAATTTGAAAACTCTTGAATTTGAAAATCTGAGTTTAAATTCTATCTCTGGCAAGTCACTGAAAGCTAAAATTGCATTTCCTACCTGATAAAATGAGATTATTAAAGGATAATTTTATAAACTAGCATCTCTTATGCTACAAAATGCCCAGCTGCCAAGATTTTATTTAACCTAGTAACTAATAAGATAGCCAGTCAGATATTATAAGTTGTTCAAAGGGCAATACAAAGGACCACACAGAGAGGCAGGAAGAAATGCTGTATAAGAACTTACAAATAGAATAAGTCAGAAACACAAGCTTACATACCATATGGTATCTCTCATTTGAGTAAGGCAAAGCACAAACTGCACAGTAAAGCATGGATAGAAAGAAACAAGGGGATAGATCTCTTGAAAATGGGAAGGGATCCTGTAGACATCAGCCAAAGGGAGAGAGGGAGGGAAAGGGGAAATATGTAAACTAAAGATCTGCCTTGTACAGGAACCCAATAACCTCAATGAATGTAAATGTTATATGTCATAAACATGAGCTAAGATTAATAATATCAACAAGAATGAAAATAGGGAAAGGAGATTTAGAGGAGGAGGGAGGGAGGGAGGGAGAAAGGCACAGGGATTAAATAAAGAAACAAGTTGTATTATGTACATGTACCCTCTCCCCAAGATGATTATAAACTATACCTACTACACACATGTACAAAACAAGAAGCTATTATCTTCCACAGTGAGGAAAGGAAGTCAAGTTAGCCTCCATCAGACCAAATGTATTTGTACATCTTTGGACAAGAACCAGTTGCATTTCTATGAGTTATTTACAATTTACAGAGCTATAAGGGGCTCAAAGATAAAGAACTGTTCTAAGACCACATATAATAAGATAGCCAGGAAGGATATTTTGCTTTAAAATGTGTGTTTTCTATTAAAGACATCAAGCAAAAATTACTTTTTCCTTTCAGTTTTTCACTTTGTAAGAGTGCCTATTTCATGATTCTGGTGTGATCATTCAGGGATAGTGTTTGTGATATAGACTCAGAACAAGGATTTGAAGCTTTCTAACACACACAATTCAATCACAATTTTCCTTCTTCACCTATTAATAGTATCTAATCATGTTCTCAGTGTGCATGTAGACTAAAAGACCCAGAAATGAAAAAAAAAAGCTATGTCTCTCATGAGATTAAGCATATGGGAGAATACCTGAGGACAGAGGACAACAGAGCTAAATAAAGGAGACAGAGGACGACAACAGCTAAATAAAGGAGACACTGAGGATCTCTCAGGAAATCTAGCACAAGTAAAGAAATGTTAGCCTGGCTCAATAAACCAATCTTGGCAATAAACTTTATTTTTGTTTGTTTCAGAGTATTTTGTTGTAAGAAAAACTAATTTGAGCTATATTACTTTAAAACTATTTTTTAAATGTATAACTTTATTATCATTCACTAAACACACATAATACAAAAATTAAAATTATTCAAAGAAAAACAATGCAAGGGATAAAAAGTATAATAATATTCAAATATAGTAGAACTCAACCAAAGCAAAACTGAAAAGTACTTAAACATTTTTCCTCATAATTTAAAAAAACATCTCAAGCATTAACAAGACATCAGGGGATGTGATTTGTTTTAGAAAGATTTTCAAAACTAATATTGAACAAATAGTGGTCTGGAAAAAAATTCTAATTAGCTAGTAGACCCCACATAGGCCAAAGTTTTTAAAATTTAAATTTCAATACAATCATATGATACGTGATGGAAATCTAATCTGAGAAATGTTATTAGGCAATTTCATCCACGTGCATCGCAAAGTACCACACAGAGTGCCAACTTCTAAGTTCAAACTGAAAAGGTATACGTCAATCATTTGTGATGGCCCCTTGGTATTATCCAACTACGCAGTTAAACATGAGATACATGAGGCTACCACTGGCATAGCAGCACACTGTTTTACAGTAAACTCTTATATAAGTAGGACTATGCTCTAAAGGATGGAAAGCACAGCATGTTATGATAAGTACCTAAAACAGTAACAGTCATTTATCACACTATCGAGTACTGTGTACTATACATAGTTATATGTGCTTCTTCTGGAAACACACCCTTCTCTCCTTTGATCTCAGTGACTCTTCCTTCCCAACCCACTGATGAGCTCCAGCCTAGTCTCTATCTACATCGCTAAGATCAAAGTGGATTAAAGATCTAAATATTAAGAGAGAAACATTAAATTTGCTGGAAGATAAGTTAGGTAGAACTCTTGAAGACAATGGCACTTTGTGAACAAAACCTCAGTGGCATGGGAACTAGAACAAAGAATCAACAACTGGGATCTCATCTTATTAAAAAGCTTCTGCTCTGCAAGAGAAACCACCAACAGAGCTAAGAGACAACCTACAATGTGGGAAAAATTTTTCAGCAGCTGTACCTTAGACAAAGCACTACTATCTAGAATATATAAAGAACTGAAAAAAATCAGACTCCCCAAATTCAAAGACCCAATTCAAAAATGGGCATCTGAAATGGAACAGACATTTGTCAGACAAAGAAGTAAAAGCAGCAAATAAACATATTAAAAAATGTTCAACATCACTGATCATTCGAGAGATGCAGATGAAAACAACACTGAGATTCCACCTCACCCCAGAAAGAATGGTTGTTATAAAGAAATCATCCAATAACAAATGCTGGCAGGGGTGTGGGGAGAAAGGAACCCTACTCTATTGTTGGTGGGAGTGCAGATTGGTGCAACCACTGTGGAAATCAGTATGGAGATACCTCAAAGAACTAGGACTAGAGGTCCCATTCGACCCAGCTATCCTCCTGCTGGGTATCTTCCCAAAAGAATTGAAAGAATCATACCACAGCGATATATGTGCACCCATGTTTATAGCAGCATAGTTTGTAATAACTACAGCTTGGAAACAGGCCAAGTGCCCATCAACTGGAGACTGGATAAAGATGTTTTTTTTTTAAATTTAAAATAACTTTATTATCAAACACACACACATGCAAAAAATTAAAACCATTCAAAGAAGAACAATGCAAGGGGAAAAAAAAACTACAATAATATCCAAATATGGTAGAACTCAACCAAAACAAAACTGAAAAGCACTTAAAGATTTTTCCATATAACTTAAAAAAGCTTCTCAAGCACCAATAAGACACTAGAGGAAGTGATTTGTTTCAGAAAGATCCCCAAAACCAACATTAAACAAATAATGATCTGGAAAAAAACTCCAGTTAGTTAGCAGACTCCACATTAGCCAAACTTCTCCCTAATTTAAATTTCGATACAGTCATATGACACACGATGGAAACACTATCTGAGAAAAATGTTATTAGGTTATTTCATCTGTGTGTATCCTTAGTTATACTTACTTATCTTAATTACACAGATGTGGTTTTTTAATAAAATGGAGTACTACTCAGCCATAAAGAACAAGAAACTAGAGATATTTATAGCTAAATGGATGCATATTGAGGCCATACTCTCAAGTGAAATAAATAGGACACACATGTGTAAATACCAAATACTTTCTCTAGTGTGAGAAACTGAAAGTGTAATTAAGGATTGAAATGATTAAAATGAATAATTGATAATTTGAAATATGAAGAAAAGTTTCAAAGGGGTAGGGGAAATGGGAGGGGAAGGGGAGAGATCAGAGTTACAGGCTGGAATCTAGATTGTGTTTAAAACTATAGGATGAGCTATATTACTTTTAAAAAAACAAATAAACCATACCCAAGACTTTGATAGAAGGTTAATAAACTTACAGACTCTGCAAAAAGTAGAGGTTGATGTAAATTGGAAGAAAAAAAATGCAAGATGCAAGGAAAACGAACTGAAGATCCAAAAGTCAAGTGAGACTGGTCACAAGACTGATGTTTCTGAAAGAGATGACCATACAAGGAACCACCAACATGTATGCTAAACTTTAGAACTATATGGTCACTATGAATGGCTCCTAACTGATCCTTCATTATTGAGTCACTTGTCTCAGGCTGTCCCATTTCATCAGCTGAGCTTGAGCCACACACTATGTCCTGATCTGCTGGGCAGTTACTGTGTGGATGGAGTATCTTTCCTCTCACTTCTGTAGTGCGAGGCAGGACACTGCATCACACCGCTCCTACACACAATGGCGAACCCTGCCAAAAGTAAAAGCAGTGATAGTTTCACTGTCGAGTACTAAAGCAGACATCTAAGACTGTGTAGGTCTTGAGATCCTAAGCCTTGGAGAATAAGTAAGGCAAGAGAAACGGGAAAGGAGCATTTCAAAACCGAAAGAAGAAAAGCACACGCTGGCATCCTGGAACGTAAGGAGGCCCAATGTCTGAGCAGAGCAGATATTGGAAGAACAGCAAAAGTGCTGAAGACAGCAGGAAAAGGAATGCAAGGATCCCCTAGAGGAGGAAGGACTGCAAAAAGTGTTTTAATATTCCAACAATCATTGTTGGTGTGGCTCAGGGAAACAATGGCTTGTAGAAGTTATTGGTATTATTTCCCCAAAACATATTGTGTCTTACAAATCCTTCCTATTTTTATTTTCAGAAATGATGACTTTTCTCATAATGCTTTTAACTTACCCTAAAAGGAACTTTCACTCCTTTTTATATAACTAAGGATAATATAGTTTAAAAATTTTTGGACAGGGCTGGCAGTATAACTCAGTGGTAGAGTGCATGCCTGCCACGAGAAAGGCCCTGACCTCAATTTCCAACACCTAAAAAAATTAAAGTCAGGGCAATTCCACTTTTTGACCTTGACCTGAACTCATCCATATTGTTTTCTCCACTGTGTAAACTGACAAAGATTTTCCTATACAATTTAATATTGAAAATGAAGTGCTATCCTAAGACCTTCTCCAATTGTTTCTAACCCCTAAGACTTATACCTCCAACTACTTTGTAGACCTATAGGGAAACTGTATTAACTGACTTTGAAATTCCCTAATTTGTATAATAGGTGCTTAACAAACATTTCTTTAATCAGAAGTTTAATCATGGTGGAGTGGAAAGTGAAGAGAAGACAGATGGGTTAAGACTGTCCACGCTGGTTATGGTAAATAATTTATTGAACAACTTTTGATACTTACTTCCTTACCAATTAAAAAGGAACAATAGACATTATATCAATAAAACTACCATCATCAACACCTTGTTTAAAATGGTGAGCCAATAAAAATATAGCAACTACTTCCAAATGTTAAATCACTGTATTATAAAGATGCTATTTTCAAGCATACCATTACCAACTATTAGTGTCAAACAAAGCAATTTCTCTAGCAGAATTTCAAAAGATATTTTTGAAAATGAAGTCCTTTCTCATATGCTTCAAAATATATCATACAGAAAAAAAATATCATACAGATAGTTCCAATTTTGTTCAAAAAGTACTCTGCTATCCTTAGGTAGTTTTAATTTTGCTTAAATTTTCCTCCAATATTTCTTCCTGTCCAAATACTACCCACTTGTGCCCAGAGGTGTGTCTTATACAAATCGCTTCCTGATCTCTTACCATTGCCTCATCTGCCACAAGGGCACCTTGAATATATACGCCATTGTAATTTACAGAAATCGTTCACATCTAGTGTTTCATTTGCTTTTTGCATACACACAAATACAACAAACAATACTAATATGCTTTCCAACATTTTTAAAGTTTGAAGGTAAAGCAAAACTTCACTGAAATTCTTTTTGGAGTCTTCTTTTTATGACACCATAATTATCTCCAATTTAATACTCAATACTTAAGACAATCATCTGAAGGCTTTTAGGGCTAATTTTACAACTTTTTAAAAAATTGATAAAGTTTTGTGCCTACCTGTGCTTTCTGTAGCACTTTTATTATATATATGACAAAGCATTTTCAGCCCTACTGTTTCATTTGACCTTTCTACACACACACACACACACACACACACACACAGGTTAAACTATGAGTTAAAATCATGTGTTATAAATTCATCTTTGTACCCCTTGGGTCTAACACAGTGCCTGATTCTTATGAAATCTTGCATAAATGATTGTCAATCTAAAGGTAAATAAATAGGATGAATAAAAACATGGAGGGAAAGGAAAGAATGTCATGACTCAATAGCAAAGAAAGATGAATGTCTACGGAAAAATATGTTATTATTTGTCTGTATGCTGAAACTTCACTTAATTACATTAATATTCAATTCTTTTACATTGTGTTGAGCATTAAATTACAGGTTTTGGAAAGAAGGGTGTATTAAATATTGGAATTAGAAGATGTTCTCTTTGCTATTTTTAAAAGTACTATATATTTAAGAATCTAAAACTTTTAGTCAAATAGAGAATGAAAATAATTCTTGCATAGGATCAGCCTTAGCTTTCAAGTAAAATTCCCTCATTACTGATGCTTTAAAATGAGAAAGTTTCAATGTCTCTATAAATGAATCTTTTTAAAAGGTTACATGGAAATGTTAAATCTATTATGAAAATCAACAGAAATTCTGCACTTAAAACATTAAGAGAACTGAAGAATAATGCTTCTAATAATATTTGATGGTTTAAATTTCCAGCAAGTTTGTAGACCATTTCTAAATATACAGGTATAGGAATTTCAAAATGAAACAAGATAAGTAGTCACCAGTTTTATTGGAATCAGGCTGAATGAAAATAAATATAATGGGATAAGATTCAACCACAAACCCAAACTAACTCCACAGAAAACTAAAAAGGAGTGTACCCTGGAAAAATATAGTCAATTATTCCAAATAAGCATATGATTTTTTTACTACAGACATTTAATGTCAATAATAAAAGAAATGTGGTCTTTTTAAGTCAGGATGAAAGGCAGCTGACTGAACAAATCTCCCCATTTTTCAAATACTTTTGTAAAGGATTAATGAAAAATAAATGCAAATACAAATGAACACCTAGATTTTGTGATAATTGTAGATTTCTTGGAAGATATACAGAAGATGAGAATAGACTAATGTAAAAAACCAATAGTTTAAGATTATTTCAACCAGAGAAGAGCTTACACAACCCCCAAATAAAGGCATTCTTTTGAGAAGAATTGGATCATATAGTCAAGAGAAAAAAGTAGAGTGTGTTTAACAACCAGGGTATCTAACTCATGGTTGGTAATGATTATGGTTGTTGCTTTGAAAAACAAAAACATGTCCTTTCAAAGTAGAAATTTTGACCTGAAGGACTTTAAAAGGGCAGGTAACACCCCACTGAATACAGAGGACAAAGTTGAACAGTGAATTGAACAGTATGAGGAAAAAGTTAAAAGGTATAGTGACTAGATACAATGTCTAATATTCTTCTAACAGGAGTTCTAGAAAGAGGTAATGGAAATGAAGAAAAGAATAATCAAAGAGGAGAAAAATTCCCTTTTCCTAAGATTCCATAAAAATTTAATTGTACACAAAGAAATAAAATTGCCCATTAAATGTGAGAAAGAAAAATGTAAACAATTAACATGTAAAAGAGATTTAATTTTATTACTAATCAAAACATCAAAATCATAACATGATACCTTACTTTTGTTTGTAATACTAACAAATATCACAAGGTTGATAAAATATGCTGGCAAGATATTAGAAAATGGATATCTCATACAACTTCAGTAGGATCATGATTAATTTAGCAGGAAAATTGTAGAGAGCATTAAAATGTTAATTGTGAATATGCTTTGACTGAGCAATTCCATTCCTAGCATTCTATCTTATGGAAATGCACACATGTACTGGAATATAAGATCATAGGTTTATGGTAGCATTTTTGAGTGGTAAAAAAATGAAACTATACAGAAGAGCAGAAAATTGATGAATTTTATATCTGTTCTATGAAATATGCTAGCAGTCCTATGGAATGAGATACAGTAATTTCCTTAATATTAAAAAACTATCCATGCTATAAAGTGCCATGTAACTGTTAAACAATACATATAAATACAGACATCTATATATATACACATATGAATTTCGCAGAAGCTATGCTACCTTTATAATGCTTGTGTTCGAGAGATTTTCAATGAAGATCTGAAAGACGAGGGTACAAATGAAGATGTCCTTGTGTGCTCAATCCTAAATTCTACCATCCTTTACATAAATGTGAAAGGTAGATTATTGTCATGTTGTCGTTTCCACTTGTTGCTCTGCGAGATTAACTCCTCTCCAACAGCATTCTATTTTCTCCCACATTAAAGCCATTATTAGTCCTCCTGTTCATGCAGCTAATGTTTCTTTGGATATAAATAAATTGGACACATGTCATCCACAAAGCTATTACAGAGGGAAAAACCCTTTATGGCAGCCAGGTGTATATATTTTATTCTTTCTACCTCATTAAAGGTCAAATTAATTTCACTTGGTCTTTTAAAATTCTTCTGCTGAGGAGGGGGAAAACCTTGATGCACTACTGAGGACTTGCGGCAACAAACTGCATTTGCCGAGTTATCTGTTCAGGTTCTGCTCTTGGCAAGACCTGGGGTCTCCTTGGACAGCTCAAGGGAAGTAGACTGGTATCAAGCAGAGCAATTGCTGATACAGCACGGAGGACAGGGAATAAAACTTCTCTCTTATAATTTCTGCAAGTGAAAAAGGGGAAGAAATCATCTACTACTTCCTATAGTTACTGGAATCAATTGAAAACCTGTGAACACTAGTTTTCAGGTTACTTGACTACCAAATTTTCCAGATATATGAATTCTGATGTGTCAACTTAAGTTTACTACCTAAAACAAGCAGTGTTTGGTGCCTTAAGTAGGCCGCCTCTGCTTGGAACTCCATGTGAGTTTAGTAAAGGCAATTCTAAGAATCACCTCTGGGTAACTGATCCTCACCATCAAAGATAGTTGTGGCTTCATCACAGGGAGGTCAGTCTTAAGGGTAAAGTGGGCAGTAAACTAGGCTGATAGAATTCCTGTCAACAACAAGGTATAATAATCTGTACTTTACCACCTAGGGTTTTCCAACTATAACAGGTTTTAGTATAACATTCTAATTGTTCCATTTTTTTACTATTACTTACGTATTTACATATATGTACCTACACATGCATATATGTAATATATAGTTAGCCCATTATGTATAACTCATTATCATAAATCTACTCATCTTAGGAGTTAATGAAGTTACTCTCTGCATATTAGATATCAGCCAAATTTGATCTGCAGGCTGTATGTTCCATTAACAGTAATTTTTTAGATGTTTAAATGATTGGAAAACAGGAAACATAAAGTGAATCATATTTTATGACATAGGAAAATAATGTGAAATTCAAATTTCAATGTCCATGATGTTTTATTTAGAAGTAATCATGTTCATTTGTTCATGAATTATAACTGCTGGTTTCATGTTGCAGCAGTAGTGTTGAATGAGAAACCATAAGGACCACAAAACCTAAAATATTGACTATCCAGCATGTTAGAGCAAAGCTTGACAAACGTTGTTTAAATTGTACAGAAAGGTAGAGTAAGCAGAAAAGATTCCTGGGTGTCTCTAATGAGGTACTATGCGCTTTCCCTCCACCCCACCTCCAAGGGGAAAGCCAACTCCTCTCCTTTACAATCATCTCAACATCCTTTCACTCCAAATAAATTTGGGATTTGTTGAACCTTGTAACATCCTCCGAGTTCTCTTTTAATAATGAATTAAATGAAATCTTTAACATGTTTATTTTATATCTGTCTGAGAATTATTTATTTCCTTTAAAAACATATTCTTGAACAGAACAAAAACACATGAAGGATTATTACCCTCCCCGCCTCCACCTCTTCACACATGGGAAGGTAGAGCACGGGAAAGTGATCTGTTTATGCTCTGCCCTTTCAATATATGAATAAAAGACAAGGCCCAGAAAAGGTGCCCTTAAGCAACACAATAATTTGTGAAATGCCAGGTGTTCATACAAGGTTTTCTTTTGGAAAGACTTTTAAAAATGAAACAAAGACATATTCAAGTGTAAAGGACATTCATTTCAAGCCAGGAAGGGCAGGTTCCAAAACTTTCTTTCTTCCTTTTTAAAAGAAGAGCACTGCGCATGCAAGGGAGCTGTGAGAGAATGCAAGGGAGCAGGTTGTGTGGAGCACAATTGGAGCAGGTGACCCAGGGGAGCTGCCTGCCCTCTGGGTTTTAATGCCAGGAGCAGTGCCCTCTCCAGTTCTTGCTGTTGTTGTACCAAAACCATAATTAATGATCACTTTCATTGTTTTTTCACTGAATTCCTGTTTTCTACTTCACAGTAATCTTGCAACTGGAGTTTGGCCAAAATTTATGAGTAACATCAACAACTACCAAAGTAATAATTCTTAACTTCTGAGACAAAGAAAATATACGTGTCTGTGTGCATATGTGTGTGTGTGAGTGTGTATGCTATGTATGCAAGAATTTAAAACAAGTTCAGAATGAAAATCAAGAAAAAAACTTCAAAGGATATTTTCAATAATGGTTTTATTTTTGGAACATATATAGAAAAACAAGTACAAAATAATTGCTTTGGCAAAACCATCATTAATTGGAAGGCCAGAGTTCTAATAAATCTGAATCATTTCTCTCAAGATTTAAGTCTCTTTTAAAGAAAAATTACAAATAAATCAGAGGAGTAGGATCATAATAAGTATCAGTACAGTGATTGTCTTCTCAAGAGTACTTTCTACTCAACTTAAGATCATGTGAGAGACAGGACACACATGAAAATAAAGACCCACTTAATATTATGTTATTTTTTCACAGAAAGGAAATATTTGCAAATCTTTTTTTTCTGGTAAAAGATTTGTATCCAGACTAATACCCTTATAATTTAAAAAAATCTTTATTATCATCATCATCCAGTTTAAAATATGGCAAAAGTTATAGAGACTTCACCAAAGAAGACATCTAATAGTTAACATGTACAAAAAAGTGTTCAACATTATTCATTATTAAGGAAATACATATTAAAGCCACTAAGACACCATTACAAACTCTCTCAAATGGCTATAATAAAAACACAGACAATAAACATATTGGCAAAGCTGCAGACAAAACTAAACCCTCATATATTACTAGTGGAAATGTAAAATTCTGTAACCATTTTAGAAAATAGTTTGATGGTATTTTAAAAAGTTAAATGTAAATTCCACTCCTGTGCATTTACCCAAGATAAATGGAAAAACATGAGTACAAAAGAACTTGGACATGAATCTTTATAATAACTCCAAACTAGAAACAATCCAAATGACCATTAATTGCTGTACTGATAAAGCAAATATTGTGTATTCATCCAATGAAGTATAATCAGCTAATCACCAATGTGAAGGAACAAAATATCGATACATCCTGTAACAGGGATAAGCCTCAGAAAAGTTGTGTTAAATGAAAGAAACTACATTCAAAAGACTACATTTATATGATTCCATTTGTGTGAAATATCCAAAAAAGCCAAATGTATAGATACTGAAAGCAAACCAGTGACTGCCTGGGGGTGGCAATATGGACCGACTACTTTCAGGCTGCTGGGAATTTTGTGGGGGATGAAAATGCTTTAAAATTGGACTGTGGTGATTGTGGGACAATTCTAAACATTAACTAAAAGTCATTGAATTGTACGCCAAAGCTAAACAACAAATAACAAAGTTTTATTCATTTAGAATAGCATTTAATCCTAAGGAAGATGGTGGTCCCAATTTCAGGGACTTGCTTTAATAAAGAACTACAAAGCACTGTCCATCTCTAGATTTACATTTCTCCTGTTTGTTCTGCAATAACCTAGTCTTTCCATATATACCCTCAAAATTCACTCCAGAGTCAAATGTGTTAAAGACTTACAACACATTCTAAGTATGAGAAGTCTCACATTGGCCACAGTACAATTTTACTTTTTTCAACACCACACTATTTTTTAATAACCTATCATTACCACCCAAAAAGTTACAGAGAATGACATTGTTTTATTCAACAAATTTTATTAAATATTAACTTTTTAATTTTTCATTAATTAAAAAACATATTCCATAGAGAGTTGAAGTGTTTATTTATCCAAATTCCACCCTCCTCATCCTCAAACTATATTCTCTGTCCTAAATTAGTGTTTATCACTCCAATGTCTATTTTTACACTGTTACCACATAGACGTGTTTATGAATTGTATATAGTATTTCCTGTATTTTTAAAATTTGTACAAACAATGACATACTTGCCTTTTTTCTATCAAAATTATTTTTTGAGATTCTTCCAAATTATAGGGGATTAGTATTTCATTATATATTATATTCAGAATTTACTTATTCAATTTACAATAAAATCTGCTGTGAGAAAGAATGATTACACAGGCATTCTGAACATATCTCTTTGTGTGGTGGATTATCTTCTAGAATTTGTTTTTAAACGTGAAATTTCTAAAAATTCTGTAAGAAAATAGCATCATGTACCACTTTACCATAGATTGCCATCTTGTTTTCCCTAAGTGGCTCCTTTTATTCATACAAACATAAAGATGTTTAAAGCCTGTTTGAATTATTGCCATACAGGCTGTGTGCAGAATTTTAGAGTATGCAGGCCATACAAAAGTGAAATATTTTAATTTACATTTCCTGGTTACCAGTGAGATTGGACATTTTCCCTTTATTTATCTTGTTGACTTACTGTGAGAGTCATCCCCTCTGTGATCTGCCTTTACATATTTCTCATTTAGACTAACAGAAGGTTAGTACTGGCAAAGAAACAGACCTGAGGACCAGCAGAACAGATTAGAAAATGCAGAAACAACTCCAGACACAGTCAGCCACCTCATCTTCAACAATGGAGCCAAACACCCTCACTGGAGGAAAGATAGCCTCTTTAATAAATGGTGCTGGAAAAATTGGGTTTCAACTTGCCAAAGATCAAAACTAGACTACATCTCTCACCATGCACTAAACTAAAATTGAAATGGATTAAAGTTCTAAATATTAAAACAGAAACGCTGAACCGGCTGGAACAGAGGTTAGGTAGAACTCTTGAAGACATTGGTGTAGGAAAAGATTTTATGAACAAAACCTCAGTTGCCCATGAACTCACACAAACAATCAACAAGTGGAATCTCTTCTTATTAAAAAGCTTCTGCACAGCAAGAGAAACCACCAACAGGGTGAAGAGACAACCCACAATGTGGGAAAAATCTTCACCTGCTGTTCTTCAGACAAAGGCCTACTATCTAGAATCAAAAAGAACTTTAAAAAATCAGACCTCCCAAATTTGAAGACCCAGTCCAAAAATGGGCATCTGAAAGGAACAGACATTTCTCAGACAAAGAAGTAGTAATAGCAAATAAACATATGAAAAAATGTTCAACATCACTGGTCATTCCAGAGATGCAAATGAAAACAACACAGAGATTCCACCTCACTCCAGACAGAATGGCTGCTATCAAGAAATCAACCAATAGCAAATGCTGGCGGGGCTGTGGGGAAAGAGGAACCCTGCTCCACTGCTGGTGGGAGTGTAGACTGGTGCAACCACTGTGGAAATCAGTGTGGAGATACCTCAGAGAACTAGGACTGAAAGTCCCATTTGACCCAGCTATTCCCCTGCTGGGTATCTTCCCCAAAGAATTAAAAGAATCATAACCACAGTGATATATGTGAACCCATGTTTATAGCAGCACAATTTGTAATAGCTAAAATTTGGAAGCAGCTCAGTTGCCCATCAACTGGAGACTGGATAAAGAAAATGTAGGTTTTTAAAATAAAATGAAGTACTACTCAGCGATAAAAAAATGGGAAATTAGAGACATTTATAGCTAAATGGATGCACATTGAGGCTATACTCTTAAGTGAAATAAAGAGGACAAATGTGTAAATATCGAATAGTCTCTCTAGTATGAGAAACTGAAAGTGTAAATAAGGACTAAAAAGTGTGATAATGTGAAACAGGAAGAAACGGGGCAAAGGAGAAGGGGAAGTGGGAGGGTGGGGAAAGGAAAAAAGGGAATGGAATTAATATGAGAAAATGAAAAAATGGACACAAAGTCTTTGTAAATAGGGAGGGATGGAGGGGTTGAAGGGAGGGCAGGAGAAGGGGGAAAAATAAGAACCAAGAGAGACTATGTAAAGGTGCAAATTTCCAATGATGAATGTCATTATATTGTATACCTAAAATGTACAATAAAATTAATTTAAAAAACAAAAACTCTATTTGCATTCATTTCTCAGCTCTATGTGTGGCAAACTTTTATTTTCTATCTGCACCATGCAAGTTTTGTTTTGGCTGCTAAATAATATTGAAATTGTCATTTAATAAGGATTGTCAATCTCTTCTTTACAGTTTGTGACATTTTGTGTATTTTATTTTATGATTTTTCAGACAGGGTTTCATTATGTAGTTCAGCCTGGCCTTGAACACACTATGTAGCCCAGGCTGGCCTCAAACTCAAGGCAATTCTGCCTCAGCCTCCCGAGAACTGGGATTACAGGTGTGTGCTACCATGCCTGACATTTTGTATCTTTTGAAAAATAATTCCCTTTCCTATGATCCTAATATAGTCTTTCATAATTTTTTTTTTTTTTTTTGGTACCAGGGATCAAACTCGGGACCTTGGGCTTGTGAGGCAGGCGCCAGAACCACTGAGCTAAGTCCCCAGCCCTCATGTTTCTTTTAAAAAGTTGTTTTTAAAAAAAAATAATGCAGGGGATTGAACCCAGGACCTCAATGCCTAGCAGGCAAACAATACCATGGAGCCACATACCCAACCCTTTAACTTTGTGCTTCAACTGCCCTGATGCCCAGATGGCACTCTGATGGCACGGGTATGTGCCCAGCTTCATTTATTCATTATTTAAGTCTTGACTCACTGAGAATAGTAGTTCATCCTTTCCCAACCCATTTGTAATGTCAAATCTATCCTATGTAGGTTTTTACAAATACCCAATTTGGTTTGTTTCTTGGCTCTGCATTCTGTTTTTTTAGTCATTTGTCTAGGCCTCCACAGTGCTTTTACTTCTCATCATACTTTAACAAATAATGAATTTTTCCACTTGGTAAAATAGGTCTCTACCTCATTACTCTTCAACATTGTTTTCAGTGTGTTTTTCATTCTAATGATATTTACATTCTCCAGGGCTTCCTTCATAAACAATCATATCATCTACAAATAAAGACATTACTTTCTTTTCTAATTTGCGTATCTCATTTCCTTTTTATTATCATATTGCATTGGCTTAAACTTCTAGCACAATTTTAAATAGAACAGATAATAGCAGGATTCTTGACTGGCTCCAAATTTTAATATGGATTCTTCTAAAGCTTTAGTCCTAAATATACAAAATATATTAACTGTAAGTTTTTAGATAAATGTCTTTAATCAGGTTAAGAAAGTTCTACTCTACTGCTGTTTTACCACGATGTTTCACAATGAGGGAGCATTAAAAACTATTTAAATTTTTTTCTGCTACTAGAATCTTGCATTACTATATCATGTTATTTAGTAATAAGATGTTCCAAAATTTAGTGATCTAAAACAATTTATTTTTCCCGTGACTCCATGTGTTGGCTGAGCAGTTCTGCTCTTATTTGATGAGGTCCCTCATAAAGTCTGATTTATCCAGGAGACAGGCCAACTAGTGTCCAGTGGGTATGCAGGCCTCCTTCTCCTTTGCACTTTCACTCTGAAGGACGTAAGCCCATATTTCTTGACATGATTGCATTGGGCTCCCAACAGCCAGGAAGGGGAAAGTTTAATGCACAACCACTTTTAAGTGTCTTCTTTCATCAGATTTGCTAATGGCCCATTGATCAAAGTAAGTCAAACCTCGGAGCCCAGATTCAAGGGTTAGAAAAACAGATTCTACCTTTTGATGGAAAGAGTATCAAAAAATGCCTGGCTATACTTTGCGATCCAGAGTCCTTTTTATTATTGTACCATGCTCCATTAAAGGTTCTTCCTGATGTGGAATCATACTTTCCCTGTAATCCAAACATCTAATAATTTGGTCATTTTCTATAAAAATGTCACATAGAAGACAATGAATTCACTTTGCTCATACAATACATAATACGTTTTTATATTGAAAAGGTATTGGTCCTTGACCGGGGATTTAGCTCAGTGGTTCCACTGCCTGCCTCGAAAGCTCAAGGTCCCAAGTTTGATCCCCGGTATCAGAAAAAAAAAAAAAGGTATTGGTCCCTAATTTTTTTGTTGTTGTTATCTTTGTCCAGTTTTATTACAAGATTTCTAGAATAAGGAAGTTTCACTGTTTCCCCTTTGACTGAAACAGTTTGCCCAGATTAGGAATTATCAATCTCTTAAAAATGGGATAAAGAAAATGTGTTATTTACACACAAAGGAGTAATACTCTGCCATAAAGAAAGATAAACTTGAGTCATTTGTAGGAAAATAGATGCACCTCAAAACCATAATGTTAAGTGAAATAAGAAAGACATACAAGCTTAAACATCACAAGCTTAAATATCTCTCCTATGAAAAAGGCAAATTATAAATAAAGAGCAAAATACAAGTTAGATAATAGGAAGTAGAAAAATAGATCTTTCTAAAAGGGGAAGAAGATCAAAAGATGGTGGGAGGAGGAAGGGAGGGAAGGGAAAGGGGAATTAAAATGTTTATGTACAGGAACTAACACCATACCTGGAAGGTGAGCATTATGCATTGCATACATGTACAGAATAAAAAAGAAGGGGATCAAGACATAGATGAGATAGATGGAGAGGGAATGGGGACTGAAAGAAAAGGAAATCAAGATGTGTTGTGTACATGTATCAGTTTCCCATGAGGAATGTAAACGTTATGTAGTACAAACAGGTTAATAAAAAAATGAGTAATTCTAACAATCTAAAGCACTCATAGTCTTTCTGCTATCTATGTAAGATGAGATAATGAGAGGAAAATACATATATTTTTGAGATGATTTATTTTTAAATTTAATTTGCATTTAATGTTTTCTATTTTTTGAGTCAATTTTCAGAACATAATTTTATAGACATTCCTCCATTACTTACAAGTTTTACATTGATTAAATTTCTTCAAAGAAAACATGGAGTCAAATGAAACACAGAACGAAACAGAAGGGCAAGGAATAGATCTAACAGGAAAAAGAGCAAAGAAGCACAAAACCTTTCTGCATTCAATTTTTGTATTGTTAAAGTATACCTTTCAAAAAATTATCTTCTGAGATTTACCCGGTGGAAATGTAATGATAGTATATCTAAAATGTTTTTCTATAAATGCAGACTTCTACAAATAAATTCATGATGATGGAAAGATTTATAATATCATAAAGATGTTATGTTAATCCTCTCTATATTAGTTTGTTTGTTAGGCTAATATTCAGTCTATCCTAAAAATTGCATCCTATCTTATATTAGCACATCATATTTCTGTCTCTATCCAACTAAAAGAATTTAATTTCTACTTTATTCCATCACTTATCACCAACACTTTTCCTGTGATCATCCTATGAAATTATATATGGAAGTAACATCATCAGAAATATTAAATACAATACATAATTTAGACTTGATGTAGCCATCTAAAAATAAGTCCTCACAGAACATTTTCCAAAGCATATATCCTCATCACCTGCCCAACTGTCTTGTGGTGGGGGGATTTAAAATGCAAAACCAAACCAACCAACCAACAAACAACTGACTTTGTAAATATAGTGAACCAGATTTTAAAGCTTCCATGGTAACAACTGTTTACATCTAAAGTCAAGCTGAAAGACAGACAAACTTGTCCAAAATGAGACTACTTTTAGAAAAGTCAGAGCTAATGAAATTGGTAATTACTTATTCTTGCAATAACACCGGAAAATGCTAATTTCAAAAAGTTCAATATTCTTAAGGCCAAAACTAGTCTTCAATTTTGACAGCTTTTGTTAATCTAGTGATGAATGTGAGACAGTTCAATCATGGCTTTCATATTGGTTTGGTAAAGAGCATGGCTCTTTGAATACTTTGAAATACATACTTTGTGATTCTTTTAGATCCGATTGGAAAACTCTGCCTTGGCTCTGTGGGCAAATGTAATTCTTAGTAGGCCACTTTTATGAAGCTCTGAGAGTAGATAGAGGACAGGAATAGTCAATTTTACAGTGTTTTATTCTACCCTCTCCTAACATATTTTTCCAAACATTTCAGTAAACAAGATTGATTTTGAAGAACAGCCATGATTTTAACTTTTAAATGTTTTGAAGGTCCAATATTAAGGAGTTGGTACAAATTTAAGAAAAGTTCTTGGTAAAAAGTCTGTCCAATTTGCCTATGTACTTGCATTCTGGCCATATTTAAAAGTATCAATCATAAAAGAGTCCGCATTTTGAGTTGTATTAAATAATTGTTCTTTTAGCAGGATGTCTATTGGTAGAAGCCATTTCTCTTCCTGCTCCTCAACCCCACTGCAAAACCATGATGAATACCACTGGCATTTTATCCATCCTGATGGGCTCCTTTACTGTGAGTAGAGTTGAGAATAATATGTATGGACACAGACTTCTCTTTTATCTAGAACTTTAGTATCTTTGAGCAAGCATTCATGACCTTATTTGCCTATGGCTTTGCTTCAATTATAGTATCTTTTATCTTTCTCACAGTAATAAAAAGAATGGTTTTCTTGTTATTGCTAATACTACCTTACTCTCTTAAACTTGCTAAAGATCTTATTGAAAAATATTTAATTTGGGGTCTTATGAAATTTGTTCATAAAATACTCATCAGATCTTCCAAAGACCCTGCAATGAATGAAGCATGTTTTTTCTTTTAAATAAAATGTATACTAGAGGTATTTGATTGTTTTACTTAACTTTCATCTTGGACAGCAAGAACTCCAACGAAAGCAGGCAACGAAGCTTAGTGCAAAGTCATTTCTATACTTGGTAAGTGAAGAAGATTACTATAAGTTTTTGATTAAGTGACATGTATAACCATCATTTGTTCCTCTGAATTCCATCCTTAATCAGGTTTGTTACAGAACACAAAGTAGGATGATAACCGATATTCTTAATGTTGACACTAACCCTCATGACATTAAAATGGATACTGGATAACCAAGAAGGTTAAATTATCATCATCATCATCACAGTTTTAAAGGTAAGTACAATATTTTGTCTCTATTATTAAAATGGATAATTTATTTATTTGATTAACACTACAGATACAAAAATTGGCAAAACTGCAGAAAACAAATAATAAGCATTGTCTCAGCCCAAGTGAAAACGAGAACAAAGCCAACAATTTACGATAACTAATCTCTCTACAAAATCTCAACATTGGGGGGAAAGAATCTTTCAGACAAGTGAAAAGCATTAAAAAATATATTCTTAGGCTGAAGTAGGAGATTCACTAGTTTGAGCCCAGGGTGTGCAATTAGTGATACCCTACCTCGAAATAAAAGTAATAAAAGAAGTCTGGGGATGTAGCTTAGTGGAAAAATCCTTGGTCCAATACCCAGTATTGGAAAAAAAGAGTATTCTTTCTCAACAATTCCTCTCAAGTTTCTCTCGATCTTCCTGGTTTTAATTTACTTATCTGGTTTGGGTCTCTTGATGCAATAAACACAATACCTACCTCATTTCTTTGATTCTAGTGTCTTACTTCTCCTAATCTATTTAACTCCATTGCTACAGTGAGTTTCTTAAAACAAGTCTCTGATTTTGCCAGCCCAACACTTTGTAATACCTCTCTATTGTTTACTCAGTAATGTGCTGCCAACATTACTTACCATACAAATCCAAATTCCCATTCCACTCTTCCTGGAATTTGTTCCCTACTATTTGCCTTTAAGAAAGCCTTGTCCAATAAGACCCACTGGAGGACCACATTTCCTTCCTACTTATCGAATTCTACTTAGAATTCAAGTTTCAGTCTAGATGATCCTCTCTCCTCCCATTCTCCCTACATAGCAGTGTTCTCATTTGTTCCCTCATAGCCCTTGTGGCTAGTTTCTGTATTATCTTTCCATTCTACAGTTTCTTCATCATGTCAGTCTCGCCTATGTTACTGGAGTGTGAATGGCTTAAAGGCAGGGAAGATTCATTCTTCTGATTCAGTCACCTTTTGAACAATGTGCAACTCAAAAATGGTTAAAATGATGACTAAAGTATTGAGTCAGAGACTAAGGTTTAGAAAACTGAAGGAGCATGCCAACTCTTTATTCTCTGTTCACAGGTTTGTTTTTTTTTCTGGTACCAGAAATGGTTAAAATGATGATTGAAGTATTGAGTCAGAGACTAAGGTTTAGAAAACTGAAGGAGCACAGCAACTCTTTATTCTCTCTTCACAGGTGTTTTTTTTTCTGGTACCAGAGATCGAAATCAGGACCTTAGGCTTGCAAGGCAGGCATATTGCCACTGAGCTAAATCCCTGGCCCCTCTGCTCACAGTTTTAAAAAGTAATACTTTAAATGACCACAGATTTCTGTTCTCCAAAGATACAACAATGAAAAATCTCCATCTACAAAATTTAATACAAATCAATGAAATAATTTATTTCAAAGAAGTATCAATTTTAAATCTTATTAATAATCAACAGTGCCCAATTACTCTACTTACTTTCCTATGATATGCAGTTATTAAATGACATAAATTAATTTTGATAAAAGAACAAAGAAATGAGTAGGTAATATTCTAAGCAATCATTTCACTGACTAGTATTTAGAAGAAAAAAGTGAAACAAAACATCACCTTTAATATATAATGACATGTTCAAATTCAGTAGCTAGAAGTGTGGCAAAAACTGAATTAACTATGTCAGAAGATGGATGACTTCCTATTAACTGCATTTTAAAATAATGTTAAGATTATATTAATTATGAAGGCTTTTCATTTTAATTTTCTATAAACAGAAGAGGTTAAGTCAATTTTATGTACTTCAAAGACTTTTTAAGCAGGCTGCTGCACTGACACACGAATAATTAGAATAATAAAATGAATTTACTTTTAAAAATGACATTTTTGTGTACAACAGATACTTTCTTTTTTACTCTTATTCTCTGTCTTTGTATGTGTATATAAATAATATGCATGTATTTAAACATACATGCTTTTATATACATGAGTATTTAATAAAATGTATTTAAAGGATAATTATTATACATTGAGATGTATGTCTATAACTGTAAGTCAAACCGCAGAAAGGATACTACCCACCAAATATGAATTAAAAGATAATACAAGTTAATTTCCATTTATATTAATCAAGATATGTCATAGATATATCAGTTTGCAGTCCATCCTCACTGCTTCTGGATTCCTAAGTTGCAAATTTGTCTAGTCGTTGGAATTTATTTGTAACCATGAAATCAATATTTGTGGAGACTGTGTGGTAATTTGAGGACATGCATGAAGCACTGGGTGTCACCTGACATGGTTGAACAAAGCCATGTTCTGCCTCCCCCTTTCAGCTCTCCCTGTAAACAAATGTACTTTTTGTGGTCTATGTAGCACTGTGTTTTTCATATTTTCATGCTTTTTATTGGTAATTTTGCTGTTTCAATTGGGTCCCAAATATAGTGCTGAAATACTGTCTAGTGTTCCTAAGCACAAGAGTACCTGTGTCTTTTGGAGAAAATACTTGTGCTCAATAAGCTTTATTCAAGTGTGAGTTACAGATTTCAAGTTCAATGCTAATGATTCAAACATAAATATTAAAACAAATATTAAATAATAAAACAAGGTTAAATATTGATCAGTTAATAAAACATGTTGAAAGAAATGCTCACAGAGAAATATTCTCTCCTAGGAGAAATGGTTCAGTATATACAAATCTAGTGTTCATAAAATTTTATTGAGTATTATTTATGCAAATGAAAATCAGCTGTGTATCAGACACACACCCTTCTCAAACTGAGTATTTCCCAGTCAACTCAGAAAATTGAAGTAAAAAAAAGAATATTTTTCTTCTCTGATAAGTTTAAAAATAGAACATAATACTAAAGTAATCTTTGGAAAGAGTTTGTTTGCCATATTTAAAGCAGCAACCAACTGCAATCTCATGGTATTTTCAGGTCTTTCCAGCACTTTTCATCCCTGAAATACTCTTATTTAAACTAGAAAGGTCTATGTAGTATGGGAATACTCTCCCTATGCTTGTAGAGCCCCACTCTGTGTAGCTGAGTATTTTCAGTAGAACATGTGCACAGTATAGAAAATGCCTCCAGCCTAAACAACTTGTAATTATGTTCTAGAGTTGTGTCAAAATACATGAGATTGCTTTCATCTATCATTTATGAAAAACTTTCTCTGTTAATAATGGGATAATAGAGAAAATGTAGTCCTAAAACTTTTTCGTGATTTAAGTCATTTATCATAACTAAATAGTTTAATTAAGCCATTAATCAACTGACCTCTTCTAATTGTCATAACTTGCTTCATATCACATTCCCTTCCCTTGTCTCCAGTCTTGCTCACTTCTGCATTGAATGTGCCATTGCTAGCTTGATCTCATTATTTAAGACTTAAAGTTCATTTTTTTGAAAGCCTTTTTCTAGCCATCATGCATAAAGAAAAACTTCTACCACTTCAGTTATGCCCTATGTCTCTTTATTTTTCTTATATTTTCCTAGTGTCAATTATCCCTCTCTGGACTGACTTCAATCATGTATTTCTGATTTCTTCTTGTGCCTGCTCACCTTCGGAATATAAGCTTCAGGAGGTTAGGGGCTCCCTTTGAATTATTCACAGCTATATTCCTGATATCTAGAATAGTATGTGACCTGTAGGAAGTATTCAATAAATGCTTATTGAATATATCATTGATCTGACCGAGTAACAAGTACATAAATACATGAATTTGCAAAAATTAAATAAATAAAAATTGCCACACAAAAAAAATCTTACAGTGTTTCACCGTGACAAGTTATACAATAAAGTAGAAGGCAGTACTATATGGGCTGAAGAAAAGAGTAAATATCCTTGTAGGCCTATGTGCTCAGGGAAAGTATCTTTCAAGAACAAAGGCTTTACACATACTCGTATCCTGGCCCCAAAGGAAGGCATTGGAATGCTGCAGGATAAACTGCTGTAAACTTTAGGAAGAAAAGTCACTCTAATGTCAGGATGAAACTTTCCACACGGACAAGAGGTCCAGGCCATATGGGGCACAATTTATTATCTACTTTTCATTAGTTTTGTGTATTGAAACCTGGATAATTGAAACTCAACCTAAATCCCAGAATACTGATTCAGTGTGGCACTTTTCACTTGCCATGATTAAAATTTTTAAAAAGAATCCTATTTTCCTCAACTTCAGGGATGGATAGTAAGTCACTTTTGCTACAGAGAGCAAAAAGAAGGGAGGATTCAAACCAGAAAACTCAGAGCCCAGTGGAACCTGCATAATGCTCTGGATAGACTTTGTACCCAACAGGCAATCAGGTTAGTAGGTAACTTTAAAAAACACATAGAATGATCTCTTAGGACAATGTCTATAGAAGTAGGCACTGCTGCTTATTATGGGAAATATGGGAGAGTCCAAAACATATTTTAAATTTTATAAGTCTTTTGTTTTTTAATTGTGTCCTCCTTATGTTTTGATTTTTCTACCTTTGCATAACTTCAACTCTATAATATCTACCAAATAATGATCATTTAAGAAAACACTAAAGAGTTAGCATTATAGTTACTGTTGTTCAAGCAAATCTCACAGCCTGTAAGGTGTTTATTATCTTAAAGGTCAACTCTCATGGAATGGAAGTCTGTGTAGAAAAGAAAATTACCTGAAAGCCAAATATTCCAATATTTTTTCAATTCCCTCTATTGTTCTGTAAATTGGGCATGACAATGCGGAGAAATCATGGGTTCTAACTCGCTGTGCCTCTCTAAGCTTATCTTTGAATAAGAAGCTGAAATAAGATAATTCTTTAGGTCTTTTTAGAGTTTTGCTGAAAAAAAGGCATTCTGAACTCACTCAAGGGTCAAACATTAAAGGACAAGAGGTGAATAAATATTTCACCACAAACTCAGCTGCATACATTTTTCTGAGAAAAGTCTAATAACAGGAAACATGCTCACAGAAAGTACTGATATCATAATTTGAATTCTTATCATTCTAAGTAGCATTATTTCTAAACAAGTTAATGTACCTAAATTGATGGTGAACTCCCACACAGCTGCTGAAAATTCAACAGCTGAAGAAAATGCCTAACGTAAAGTCAGAGTACCATATGAGAACTTGGACTTGAATTCAATATAAATAACTCACAGATTTATTTTTCCCTCTAAAATGTCACAGAGAATATTATGAGAACCAGTTTACACTCTGCCTTTACACTTAAGTGGATAAATATATGATCAACCGAGGAAAAAACATGACAAACTAAATTTCATTTTAGAAGGTGTGAAAGGAAAGTGATTTGACAGGATTTCCAGAAGAAATATACAACAATGTGTATAATGATTAGTTTTTATATTCTTCATAGAGTTTACAGAAAATATTACCATAAAATAACATCTCAATTATTCAGAGTCACATAAAATATAACACTGCTATTTTACACACCAATGTGAAATTCAAAAATGAATATGAAAAAGTATCACCAATAAAATTATAAGAGTATTGTGCATGTTTCAATAAATGACTTATTAGGGAAATGTGTAAATGTGAACAGGATACTTATAATTTACTACATGTAGACAAAGCTATCATCAATAGTTCCTGTGAAATAATAATCTTTAAAACTAATGGCATTCCAACTAGAGTGGAGAGGCTAATTAACCATGTAGAAGAAACAAAATAAAAATACTTCACCATGTCTAATTTGCTGAGGATTCTACATAATAAAATATAAAATTGTTGGTGTCTAATTCAAAGGGGCACTTTTCTTCCTTTCATTTATAGAGATTTTTATTAAGAAAAACACAATTACAGATGAACTCACATATTCCTTTCTCAAAAGAAAGCAGGTACAAACATTTTACTATACAGAAATCAAAATAATTTGAATTATATGGATCTTTCCATTACAATACTCTCCAGATTTTAATTTTAACAATAACATCTTGTATGCTAGACACCACCTCTTTGAAAATAGTTAATATTTTGAGGGACATGTTTTATAACACAATATGAAAATGCACTCACTAAAAACATGAAAATTCAGTTTGAATTTAGTTCTTAATATTGAGACATAAAAGAGAATCAATATTCCTTCAAAATCTGAAGGAGATTCAAATTAGAGCTCTTAGAGTATCCTTGGCTATTTAATAGCTTGCTTGACCTCATCCTAAGATAGTTTTTCATTTCCCTAAGGTAGGGAGACTATTGAGATTGGTCAACTTAGTAAGATGATTCATAACACTTGGGGAATCCTCTGGAGGAATTCTTGGTAGTATTTTTGAGGAGATCATTATATTTGTATTTTAAAGATTTATTCAATTAAAATGTATTTGAAAATATTCAAAAATAATTAAAATTCTTAAAAATACAGTTGATTTCTAGGGCCTGGAGCAAATGCCAAATATCAGATGTCAAAACACCATTGTACAAAAAGAAGAAACCTATAAAGGGCTTCAAAGTGAGCTACAGAGAAAGTAAGGGGGGAAATAATACCAAGACAAGGTTTCTGCTTGTAATCCTTACCTTTATCTTTTAGTCACAGAAGGGAGGAAAGAGAAAATGAGTAGCTATGGGAGTGGTAGGTGAGATGCTGAGATGGTTCATTGAGGAGGAAGGGCCACAGTTGTTGACAGGAGGGAAAAAAAGAATGTGAATACTGTCAATATCACTGCATGTTTGGGACATGTTCTGAGAAATGCATCACTGGGTGGTTCCATTGCTGTCTACATCATAGAGCATAGTATGTAGTATAGCTTACTACATGGAAAGGACATATGGTAAAGCATACTGCTCCAGACTACAAATCTGGAACAGGCATGTCAACCTGCAATCCACAGGTTTATACACCTGACTTGTTTGAGCTGCATATAAATATATAATATAGTTGGTGACTATAAGTAACAAATTTTTTAAAAATGATTTTATAATAGCAGAGGTATGTCCAACCCATAGGCTGCAGGTTGAACACACATGCAACATGTTTCTGTTCTCAATACTGTAGGCAATTGCAACACAATAGTCAGTACTGCATTGTGAATCTAGTCCTCTCTGAACATAGAAAAGCTACAGTAACAATTCTAGGCAGTAAGGAATTTCTAGGTCTATTATAATCTTACAGGACCACCATCATATGTACATTTGAAATGTGATTATGAGATGCATGACTGTATAAGCCCCATACACAAATATATATAACACATATGTATATTGTACTATATGCTATGTATAACAATACATACTATATATAACAATATATACTATATATAGCAATACATAATTTTATACTATATTCAATATGTTTTCCTTTAAATTTCATTTATTCTTTCAGTTAACCTAACCTAGACAACATTTTCTTTCTCTTAAATATGATACAATACATCCTCAGAGAGAACTAGCTAAACAATTAGCAGCAGATTGGGTTAGAGGAATTAAAAAGCAAACAAAAAAGCCTTTTATGCGGGGATATAGCTCAAAGGTACAACATGTGCTAAGCGCTTTCAAGGCCCTAAGTTTAATTCCTAGCCCACCCCTTCAAAAAAGACTTATACAATCAAGAAGATTGATGGGTGAGGAGTACTTTCTACAACCACAAAAGATCTCAGACCCAAGTCTAAAATATGACTCTTGTTTTTTCAGATGGGACAAGTTGCTTAATTTCTCCATACTTTAATTTCTTCATTTGTAAATAGAAATGAGTATAATACCTTATAAAATTGTATGAATTAAATCAGATTATGTATAAAATCTCTCATGCTTAGCAGAGAGATTGGTATTTCCAAGTATAAGTTTTACAAGGCTAATCTAAGTACTAAGAGGTCCCAAAACTTAAAATAACTTACTCTTTTTTTAACTTGCCCAGCTAAGGAAGGTGTCAAAGAATTCCTATTACTGTGAAACAAGAGATATCAGGAAAAAACCTCACATTTTTACTTAGAAAATCCAGACGCCTTTCCCACTCTCTTCTACATGCCCAAGATGGGGAATTGGTGTACTCAGATGGGATTACCCTATTTTCACAAACTGAGTGCAAACACTGTCATGTTCTTCAAACATTCGGACTGGAGATCCTTGACAACTGAGTAAGCATAAGAAACAACCATTTAACCCACACTAACTTAGTAAACTACATGTAAGTTATTTTTCTGGTATTCAAAACCAAACTCAGCCCCTTACTTTATAGGCAACCCAGAGTCATGTCTCGTGTTGAGTTAATGGGGTATTTCTCATGTTATCTATAAACTCAACAGAGCAAGTAATTAGTGTGTTTCCTTGCCCCCCTCAAAAAATATCACAGGCACTAATTTAAAAATACACATTGAGTCATTTAAGTGAACCTAGTAATCAGAAGCAGAGCTGTCTGCTATGACATCTTATTCTGATAGGTTCATTTATTTATAGATTCAAGCTACCGAATGTCTACTTGAATATTAAAGAAGAATTTAAGAAAAGGAATGTATCACTACCTTTGCATCAACCTTCAACAGATGACAACTTGAAAAATAGGTTGCAGGCAAGGACCATTCTTTTTTTCCCCAGACACTTAGAAATAGCCACTGAGGAATAAGTATATATTCCTCAGCCACTAAGAAACAGATATACAGAAACGAATGGATAGGAGCAAAATATAAGCTATAATCTCCAAGGGACCTAATTTAGTCTAGAAAACAGTAAGTCAGTAAGGGAATATTTCAAAAAGTAAGAAACAAAATAATCCTGATTTTTAAAAACATGTTTATTTATGTGATGAAATGTTGCATGGAGAATGTAAAGTTGGAGCACATAAATAGCGATCTCAAATAGGAAGGCATCTAAATTCTTTTCAAAATTGTAGGGCACTAGTGAAAAATAAGTGAGATAAGGTGTATGTTTTTGTAAGAAAGTATTGTGTATAATCTCCTTAATAATAAGAGTCATGCTGACATTCTTAGAAAAAAATCAAAAGGTACAGACATTGTCTCATTCATCAGGAGAATGATGATCCTTGATAGACTCTGTAAGATCTACGTTACCTAGGCCTATTCCATTTACTGAGGGACATTTTATGTGCTAGGTTTGTTACATAACAGGGTAAGAAAACATATGCTTCAGTTCCTATTTTTGTTGAGGTCTTAAAATATTAGGAGCACAATCACCACATTCCAAGGTTAGGAGAATCTACACAGAAAGTTTTCAAGGAAGCTAAACAAAAACAAGTTTTCACATTTTAAACTTTCATTCACACTGATGTTATGAAAGAGTGGGATTGTGAAATGGGAATGGGGTTATAAAAGACAGAGACGTGAAGGCTTGGATCTTACCTCAAGCCCAGAAAGTGAGTCTTTAGTAAAATACTTGAAGAATGCCCTCTGGAAATTTGAGAAAACTAATACTACCATATTCCAATGGTAGGAGAGTGTCTACACAGAGTATTTCCTACGGATTCAATGAAACACAGGCTCAGAGAACTGGCTTGGAGTTGTCTAAGATTCTGACCAAGAAGGGATCCTTGTAGAGGTAAAATGAAGCTGGAGGTGTAACCCTGGATATGCTGAGGAAGTGGAAAGAGCTATAAGCAAGAGATGAATATTATCATCCAAGAGAGGGGAAACAATAGGTGATAAATCCCATGGAAGTGTGTGTGTGTGAATACCAACTTTGCTTCAAAATGTCAATGACAACTACAATATTACTCTACTAAGCACTTTCTGTTCCATATCCTTTCTTCCCTCCCCAGGTTCAACCCACATGAGCCTGAAAGAGCCTAATGAGTGGGCTGTACAATATCTGAATAAGGAATTTTCACTGCAAGCTCTTGGGCCACACGGCCTCTGCTGGGAGAGGGAAGAAGGTATCATTTTAACAGAAGATGGAAATCATGAGGATTATATATTACATTATATTCAATAGAAGATGGAAATCATGACTTTATGTTAAACATACAGGACTTCATCTTTATTAGATGAACTCATGTTTTCTCTTTTATTTGTTTGTTTGAGAACTATAGAAATTAAAAGATCATTTCATTATCTAACATTGACCAAAAGTGTCATGGAAATTGATCGAGATTTCATGCAAGTAGAAGGAAAGGACCAGCTCCATAAAAATGGGGTTGAACAGGCATTTGGGGAAGGGGTTGAGGGTACTGATGAAGTGAAACAGCTACAGTTAGGTAATGTTTAGGTGACAGATCTGATGTTTCCAAATTTCTTTTCAGCCGTAGAACTCATTCTTCAAAGGAAAAATGATGCAAACCTAAAGTGTAAAATAGATTATCTCAGAGTTGCTCTAATTGGGGAAAGATAAAAAGGATCAGGAAATAGAAGTATATGCTATTCTCTAAAGGTGTGGAAGGAAGGAACTTCAAAGGATAAACCCTTGAATTTATAGTTATATTTGAATTGTTTTTCTCATATTTGAAATGAGAATTCAATAGCTCCACAAGTTTTTCAGAGGAAGTTTGTTAATGAGCCACTGCCTTTAAATGTGTCCTGAAAACTGTACTTCTCATCTTTTGTATTTGAAAATGATTGTTATGTGACTAGGAAGGCTCTCAAATATCTTGAGGCAGCACAGGCCCTCTTTCTTTTTTTTTTGGTACCGGGAATCGAACTCGGGTCCTTGCGCTTGCGCAGCAGGCGGCGAAACCACTGAGCTAAATCCCCGGCCCGGCCCTCTTTCTAAAGTTGCACACATCTCCAAAGGTCTGCTGGATCTTCTGGGCTACTGCAGAATTTGTTCAAAGGAACCATCTTAGTCTTTTCGAGCATTGAATCCTCAGAGAACATTGTATACAACTAACAAATTAAGAAATAAGAGCTAGGGCTGGGGATTTAGCTCAGTGGTTTCACCACCTGCGGCGCAAGTACAAGGACCTGAGTTCGATCCCTGGTACCAAAAAAAAGAAAAAGAAATCAGAACTGACATGAATATGTTTAAGTAAATGCAAAGGAATTGAAGTTATAGTGTGTATATTATCAGACCACAGTGCAATTAAACTGCAAATCAATAGCATAGGAAACTGCAAGAACTTCACAAATACGTGGAAATTGAATAACACTCTCCTGAACAACCAATGGGTCACAGAGGAAATTAAAGAAGAAATTAGGCGTTTTTACAAATAAATGATAATGCCAATACAACTTACAAGAATCTAAGGGACACAATGAAAGCAGTTCTATGAGGGAAATTCATAGCAGTGAATGCCCACACTAGGAAAATGGAACGAGCTCAAATAACCTAATGCTGAATCTTAAGCTCCTAGGAAAAGAAGGGCAAGACAAACTCAAAGCTCCTACAAGGGAGGAAATTATACAGATCAGAGCAGAAATAAATGCAATGGAGACTAAGAGAATAATACAAAAAAATCAATGAAGCCAAGAGTTGGTTTTTCAAAAGAATAAATAAAATTAATAAACCTTCAACCTTATCAAAAAAAGGAAAGAAAAGTCTGAAATCCATGCAATTAAGAATGAAAAAGGTGAAGTCACAACAGATCCAGCAGAAAACCAGAGGATCATCAATACCTCCTTCGAGAACCTATACACTAATAAAATGGAAAACATAGAAGAAATGGACAGATTTCTAGATACATATGAATTACCAAAGCTGAACAAAGAAGATATAAAAATTCTAAATACCCCAATTACAATCAGTGAAATTGAAAACGTAATTAAAAATTTACCAAGAAAGAAAAGCCCAGGTCCTGATGGCTTCACTGCTCAATTCTACAAGACATTTAGAGAAGAACTATCATCATTACTCTTTAATTTCATCAATGAAATTGAAAGGGAAGCAAGGCTTCCAAATTCATTCCTGGAAGCAAGTGTTACTTTGATTCCAAAACCAGAGAAAGACCCAACCCAAAAAGAGAACTACAGGCCAATCTCCCTAATGAACGTAGATGCAAAAGTCCTCAACAAGATACTGGCAAACAGAATACAGAGGGTCATCAAGAAGATCATACACCCTGACCAAGTTGGGTTTATCCCAGGGATGCAAGGATGGTTCAACATATGTAACTCAATAAATATAATACACTATATTAACAGAGTCAAGGACAAAAACCATATGATCATCTCAATAGATCCAGAAAAAGCATTTGACAAAATCCAACACCCATTCATGATAAACACCCTGAAGAAAATTGGAATAGATGGTCTTTATCTCAACTTGATAAAGGCTATCTATGAAAAAACAACAGCCAACATCATACTAAATGGTCAAAACCTGAAAACCTTCATGCTAAAATCAGGAACAAGACAAGGATGTCCACTACCACCACTCCTGTTCAGTATACTTTTGGAAGCATCAGTAATAGCAATTAGACAAGAGAAAGAAATAAAAGGAATAAAGATAGGAAAGGAAGAAGTTAAACTGTCATTATTTGCTGATGATATGATACTATACATAGAAGACCCTAAAAACTCCACCAAAAGACTTCTAGGCTTCATTGACAGATTCAGTAGAGTAGCTGGATACAAGATTAACACTCAAAGATCAATAGCCTTCTCATACACAAATAACAGACTCAGACTCACTCAAAGAGAAATTAAGAGAAACAAACCCTTTCAAAATAGCACCTAAAAAAATGAAATATCTAGGAATCAATCTAATGAAGGAAGCAAAAGACTTCCACATTGAGAACTACAACACTCTGAAAAAAGAGATTGAAGAGGATATAAGAAAATGGAGAGACATCCCCTGTTCCTGTGTAGGAAGAACCAATATATTGAAAATGGCCATACTTACAAACTGCTATACAGATTCAATGCAATCCCGATTGAAATCCTAACAGAACTAGAGAAAACAATCCAAAAGTGCATCTGGAACCAGAAGAGACCTAGAATAGCAAAAGCAATTCTAGACAACAGGGTCATGGCAGGGGGTGTCACGATTCCCAACTTGAAATTTTACTACAAAGCCACTGTAATAAAAACAACATGGTACTGGCAAAGAAACAGACCAGGGGATCAGTGGACTAGATGAAAAGATACAGAAACAACTCCAGACATACTCAGCCACCTCATCTTTGACAAAGAAGCCAACCACCTTCACTGGAGGAAAGATAGCCTATTTAATAAATGGTGTTGGAAAAACTGGATTTCAACTTGCCAAAGATTAAAACTAGACCCCTATCTTTCACCATACACTAAACTAAAATCCAAGTGGATTAAAGATCTAAATATTAAAACAGAAACACTAAACTTGCTGGAAGATAAGTTAGGTAGAACTCTTGATGACACTGGCATAGGAAAAGGCTTTATGAACAAAACCTCAATAGCACGGGAACTAGCACAAAGAATCAACAACTGGGATCTCATCTTATTAAAAAGCATCTGCACTGCAAGAGAAACCACCAACAGAACTAAGGGGCAACCTACAATGTGGGAAAAAATTTTTACCAGCTGTTCCTCGGACAAAATATATAAAGAACTAAAAAAAATCAGACCCCCCAAATTTAAAGACCCAATTCAAAAATGGGCATCTTAAATGAACAGGCATTTCTCAGACAAAGAAGTAAAAGCAGCAAAGAAACATATGAAAAAATGTTCAACATCACTGGTCATTCGAGAGACGCAGATGAAAACAACGCTGAGATTCCACCTCACCCCAGAAAGAATGGCTGCTATCAAGACATCAACCAATAACAAGTGCTGACAGGGGTGTGGGAAGAAAGGAAACCTACTCCATTGTTGGTGGGAGTGCAGACTGGTGCAACCACTGTGGAAATCAATATGGAGATACCTCAAAGAGCTAGGACTAGAGGTCCCATTTGACCCAGCTGTTCTTCTTTTTGGGTATCTTCCCAACAGAATTAAAAGAATCACACCACCGCAATATATGTGCATTCATGTTTATAGCGGCACAGTTTGTAATAGCTAAATCTTGGAAACAACCCAAGTGCCCATCAACTGGAGACTGCATAAAGAAGATCTTTTTTTTATAAAATGGAGTACTACTCAGCCATAAAGAATGAGAAACTGGAGACATTTGTAGCTAAGTGGATGCACATTGAGGCTATACTCTTAAGTGAAATAAATAGGACACACATGTGTAAATACCAAATAGTTTCTCTGATGTGAAAAACTCAAAGTGTAAATAAGAATCAAAATGTGTAATTGATATCGTGAAATAGGAAGAAAGTGTCTAAAGGAGTAGGGGAAGCGGGAAGGGTAGGGGAAAGGAAAGAAGGGAAAAGAAAAAATATGAGAAAAGGAAAAACATGGAAACAAAGTCTTTGTAAATAGGGAAGGGTGCAGGGGATGAAGGGAGGGCAGGGGAATAGGGAAAAAATAAGAACCAAGATACATCATGTAAAGGTACAAGATCCCAATGATAAATGTAACTGTATTGTATACTTAAAATGTACCAATAAACTAAATGGAAAAAAAAAAAGAAAAGAAATCGGAGCTGAAATAAATGAACAGAATACTACTTGGTAATAAAAAGTAATATACTACTGATAAGTACATGTACCAGCTTGGATGGATTTCAACAGAATGATGTTGAATAAAATGGTCAGCCTCAGAAGCCATTTACTTCATGATTCTATTTATATAATGTTTTTAAAATCACAAAATTATACAAATGAAGACCAAATTAATGATTTCTGAGGGTTAAAAGGGGAGATAGGTATGACTATGGAAAGAATCACATGAATACTAAACACACACAAACACACACACACACAAATAAGCACAGAACTAAATACATACACACAAATAAGAACAAATAAAAACTAGTGAAGTCATAAAACAGAGGGTGAGGTGTTTCAATCCTAATTTCCTGGTTGTAAGATTGCACTCTAAGTAAAGAGGAGGCTATCTCTGGGGAAAACTGGATGATAGTATATAAGATGGTTCTGCATTATATCTTATAACTTCATGTGAACCTGCACTTGCCTACAAAAACTACAATGGAAAACTGTTAGAATTTGGATAAATAGATCTTCATGTAATTTTGCAGTTCTGATGCTTGAATATCTTCATTGATAAGATGATATTGATTTATTAAAAAGCCCTAAAACAGGAATGTAGGAATACCATGTATTGAGGGAAAGAGTGGAATTGCATTCTGTGGACTGATGTTAAAATAAGAAACCTCAATAAGTAATCTTCCCTGTTGGAGGAGAAGTCTTGGACTTATGAAATGATCCACATTTAAAAATTGGAAACTCTTACAGATTTTTGAACTCATAAAAAGAAATAGTTTGTGTAAGCTATAATACAGCTACATTAGTAGAAGCAATATTGCCTCCTGAATGTTTATGAGGTTTCTATGATGCAAATCTTCTCAGTTCCCCAACACAACCCTTTCTGGTACCAATATGATACGATTTAAAAACAGAGACCTGACAATTAGGATGACTGGCCCCCATTCTGTCTGTGTCACTCATCTCCTCAGTAACCATAAACCAATTAATACTCAATTTCCTTATCTATTGAACGGAGTTAAAATTTCTGCCGTGTCCATCTCATGATGTTATGAAGAACAAATAAAAAAGCTACTTGTAACAAAGAACATTAGGAATTATTACACAAACGTATCACATTATCTAGCAAATGCAGGGGGTGAATATAATCCATTGGGTCATTTACAGCTGAAATTCAGGACCACAGCTGAGTGTCTTTAAGCAGAGCTTCTGCCTTAGTATACCAAGTCATGGGGTCTAGTTTTTGTTTGTTTGTTTTGTTTTTGTTACCTTGTGTCAAATAACATTGATAGCTTTATTAAAGAAATGGAATAGGTAAACTATGGAGGATGTACATCTATAAAATTTGCTTTAAGAGTAATAGATATCCCTGTTGCTTTTTTTTTTTTTTTTTGGTACCATGGATTGAACTTGGGATGTTCTCTGTTGCTATTTTTGTTCAGCGTAGAGGTTTAGATTGTAAGCCATCACCAATCTTCATTTGACTTTCAAAGAAAGTATCTGTTTTTGCCAAGGATTTAGCTCAGTGGCTCTGCTGCCCCCCTTGCAAGTGCAAGGTCCCGAGTTTGATACCCGGTACAAAAAAAAAGCAACAAAAAACAAGAAAAGAAAAAGTATTGGTTTTCTTATTGCTGTACCCATCCTTATTGATGTGTCTATTACTGAAAAACATTCCAGCAAGATCATTTAACCAAATTCTGTTCCATATAACTAGAAAAGTCTTTCATTCCATGAAAACTTTCAATGAGGCAGGCAATTTCTTTTTTTAAGTTCATTCAACACTTATTTGAAATTCTAAACATTTACTAGAAACCATACTGGGGACAAAGTACATACTGGGCAAAAGGTTCAAGCTTCTTTCAGAAATAGTCTGACTGTAAGAAGAAACATGCGAAAGTGTTTATTTTTTGTATGTGCAGTTTTTCATTGTACTGAAATATTAAGAATTCTTTTCTGTATTTTTAAAATATCTCACAAGAAGCATCATAGATTTCCTACTCTATGATATTGATATTAAATATTAACTACATATGAGAAAATAAAACAGCCATTTAAAGATATACAACTATCAACATGGTTAATATTTTTTCAAGCACTTTAAATATTTAAAACATGCTATTATGCCCTATCCAAAAGACAGCAATGATATGGCAAATGTGATAGATTTTGTCCCTGACTCCACTTCTCATTTAACATATAACTTTCAGTGCCCAGTTACAGTGGGAGGAGTATCATTCCCTTACCTACATTTGTCCATGTGACCTACTTTAGCCAATAGAATATTACCAAACAAGGCACAAGTAGAGTCTTGAAAATCATTGTGCTATTGGGCTCACTTTGTTCTCCTTCTGCTATCACCATAGGACCATCTCAGACCAGCATGTCAGAGTAGTCACCTGGAACTGGTCTCCAGACAAGCCATTAGACAAGGCATTAGGACAGAGCCTCCAAACAATCTGCATATGTATCAGGGGGCCCAGCCAAGATCCCAGAGCAACCCAGCTAAACCCAGTGTGAGCAATTATAATCAGTACATAGCTAAAGCAACAAGCAAGTCTGCACTTCCGATAAAACAAAATCAGCACTAGCTTTACTCTGCTTTTACTGTTAAGATGATCACTTTCAATTAATTTTGATTGCTTTTAATCGTTAATTTCACTTGTTTCTCAGGTCTCCTATACTCAATAAATTGGCTTCATAAAACTAAAAATGGACCAGAAAAGGATGCTTATGGAGAAGCTGAGAGACAAACATATTGAACGCATGGGGTAATTCCTACAGATGTAGTTATAGATCTGCTTTTCTCTCTATCAATGTAGAATGCATTTTTAACAGCTTTATTGAAGTAAAATTCACATAAAGTAAGCTGCATATTTAGGGCACACAATTTGATAAGTTTAACAGAAGTACTCCTCCAAACATTATCACCATAGTCAAAGACAGTTATCGTATATATCCATCATCCTCACAAGTTTTCAATGCTACTTCCCTGCTAAGCAACTGGTGATGGGCCAGAAGCATTTTAAATTCAAGTTAGTGTGACATTATTCTACAGACAGCTCTGAAACTATTCTAATATTATCAAATTTCTGGGTTTATAACATAGCTCTCAAGTCTCCAATGCTAGTCATCATGAGCCCTAAAGTTAAAAGAATTGTTTGAATACTTGATTCTAAAAAGAGAGGTAAATTACTGAATAATCCACAAATATTATTAAATATTGCCACTCTGCAATTTTCCAGACTGTGTTTCACTGATGGTGTTTCTTAAGAGCATAAAAATACTTCATTAATATATTTTATTAAGGTCAAGCATTGAGGTCTTAAGTCATAAATTTAGTTCCTTACAGTCTAGATCCCTTTTTGTTTTGCTATTTATTAAACACAGCCTACTGTTTTCAAAATCATGTGTATATATTCCAGGTTCACTATTTTGAAAGCATGTGATTGTGACAATTTATTCAACCTTTTTGGGGTTCAATTTCTCTATCCATAAATTAGAAATAAAAACATCTAACTTGTAGCATTGTAGAGATGAAATGAATCAAGTTAGATGAAAAAACCAAGTGTATGGGGTTCATGGTTGCTTTTAGTAAATGTCAATTGTCTTCCTTTTCTTTCTTTCAAAGCAAAAGCAAAGTTGAAGGAAGAGAGGGGCTGATTGCAATTTAAAGGCAGGAAGAAGAGCCCAGCTTTTTGTAATCAGTTTGGAATAAAAGACAGCCTCTCCAGGATCCTCTACTAGTTGCCTGTCAAGTGAGGACAATAATTACATAGAAGAACAATAAAGACCCAAGTCATTTTGATTTCAAGATGTCTAACTCAACAAAATCAGATATAGCAAACAGGGTTATGCATCTGTTGGATCTTTGTTCTTGTATTTATATTACCAAAATGGTGTAACAATTTTCCTCAGAAAATATCATGAATGCTAAATTATTTTAATAGACTAATTTTAGGAAATTTGATTTTGGAAACCTGCTTGAAGCCAAAAGTTGTGCCAAATTCAAACAGCTGTGAAAAGCTTTTTATAAACTGAGCATAAAATACAGCGAGAAGGGCCAGGCGTGGTGGCACACGCCTCTTATCCCAGCATGAGGAGGCTGAAGCAGGAGGATTGCCACAAGTTCGAGGCCAGCCTAGGCTACATAGTGAGTTCAGAGCCAGCCTGAACTATAAAAGGAGACCCTGCCTCAAAAAAAAAAAAAAAAATTACATTGAGAAGGAAGTCCTTTGAGAGAAAAAGTAGGAGTTAAAGAATAAAATAATGCAGTATTATAAATATTTACTTTTTAAATTTTGACCCATTTCATTATATTGAACTTATAAAATTTATTTTTTCCATGTTTGGAAACTTGAAATTATTTCTTTAAAATAATATGTGTGTGTGTGTGTGTGTGTGTGTATAAAATCAGAAAATAATTCACCAGAAAACAAAAATAATAGTTTCAATATATGTTCACATATTGAAGTCATGATCTTAGCTGTATTTGTCTCTTTTTATTATTCTAAAAACTGTTTCTTATTTTCTATAGCAATATTATTATTTACAATTTCTATAAAGCAGTCTGTAGTTTCCTTCCACAGAGCATTTTATGATTAATTTGAAATTTCTGATATCTTCAATCTTCACTGTGGATCATAAAAATTTTAATGTGAAAAGTTTGTTGTAGCTGTTGAAATAACTTTTAAGCATATATCAATCTTAGCTGGACAGATAATATTCTCAATTCTATTTTGCCCCAAATTTTGCTATTTTGAGATTATTATCTATTCTACTTATTTATGTTAGAAAGTGTAAATAATTCTGTCTAAATATTTCATTATACTCTCGTTTTGCACCATTCACAGTAATTACTTTCAAAAATATTTTTGTAATACATATATCACAAAAGATGTCTATAAAATCTTTTTAGTATTGTGACAAATTTATATGCTACAAAATCAATTCTGAAAATAAATTCATCCAAATAAAAGCAAAAATTTCATCAAAATATTCTTCCAAGTTGAAATATTTAAGAGGAATAGTAAAGAATCCAAAATTAAACCTAGTACACAATTTAAGTTATCATTGTTTAATTTTCTCCCTTGCTTATCTAGTGATACATTTCAAAGCCTACCTGTCTGCAAGATTTGTTTAAAATAATTATTGACAAAAATGATGAAAGACTGAAGTTTTTAGTATTGTTATTAAATGATTTAATTGAGTATATTTTAAATAAGTCAAACAAAATAAAAACAATAAAAAGACTCACTTAGAAGAAAATAAAGCATTGTTTGATACTTACATTGTTTATGATGTACTAAGACTCAGACATTTTAAAATCCTGACTGATGTCTGGCTGAAAAAAGAGAAACCATGCACTACTGCGACAAATATTTCTCTGGATTTAACATCATAAGTCACTTAGTATAGTTACTGTAACCAATTTCTTATTTATAAAACTATTTGATAATTTTGACCACTGCTGCTTCTATAACAATTGATAGGACATTATCGTTTTGGGGAACAAAACTGAAGCACATATATAATACACCAAGTCCAAGAACATTTCTGCGTCATAGATTTTTATAAATTTAATGACATTATCTTTACTATGACACTGTGCTCTACCAAAATTTGCATGGCCTATCAACACAAAAATTAGTAACTTTTTATGTTTAACTGAATTTACAGTAACATGTACAGTAGCATAATTTACCTTCTACAAAATGAACTTTGAAAAGCTTTACTAAAATTAATTGATTTTCTACTAGTAATCTTGATAGCACTGATACTTGCTAAGTTCTTCTACTAATGAAACAATCCATTAACCGTTATTGCATCATTTTTTCCTACATGCACAAGAAATTTCAGAAATCAGAAATGAACAAAATTTTCAACAAACAAAAAATTTTAAGAATAAAATAGGAAAAACACTGAATAAATTGTGAAATAATTTAAATAAAATAAGCAACACAAAAATGGTTCATGCTATATGATTTTATTAATCCTATATCTAAATAAAGGAAAGCTATAGGGAAAGAACACAGGTTGCTCTTTGCTGGGTACTGGGAGGGAGGAGAGAGATTAGCTTTGGGGGTGAGGACACTTGTACATCTTGGTTGTGGTGATGGTTACATGACTGAATACACTGTAAAAAAATCACTGAGCTGTATACCCAGAGTGATACTTATTTTATATAAATTATATATCTATAAACCTTACAAAAAGGTAATAAATGAAATTCATTTAGAAGAACACTCCTTTAATCTAAACTCATGCTTCAAAAAATATAGCCCAGATACCTGTGGAATCAATCATCATTTTCAAGTACAGCCTTTTAAAATCAGAAACTCAATTTTCTAAGAATAGTTCAAGTTTATTCAGCAGGTCTGTGTAGTCTGATTTTAATGTAGTTGGTGATATCGCCCCAAACAGGCATTTTCTTCCAACTGTACATTCACCATCAACTTTCTTAGGAAATGAAAATGTAATACTTCTGTAAATATATTTTTCATTTTTCTGAGTTCATTATGCCAAAAGGGTTTATTGTAAAAACAAATTTACTTACCAACAGTGTGAAAATATTCTATGCATTGCATTTACTATATGTATTGCATGTATTTAAGCTATAATTTTCCATAGTTTGTACTACCTTTACTAAAGTATGGCCTAGTAGCTTCATGCCTCCCATAGGTAATAGCATTACTGGGTGTGCAATGTTCGTGTTGCTCTAGGAAAGGAGATATAGATGTAGATATAGACAATTTGTATCTGAAAAGGGTTAGGATAAAAATATATGCTATTGCTAAAGGCAGCTGAGAGAAAACCATAGCCAAAGCCCGAAGTAACTGGAGATCTACTAATCAATCTTGACTCTGTTTTAATGCAATAATTAAGAGTACTTCATTAAAATATGAAAAAATCGGGCACAAATGTTAAACCAGGTAAGATTCTGGTAAGAGGCTGTGAGCCGCGTGGGAGCCAGGAACACACCCCCTCCCTTGTCAAAATGAGAAGACAGGTAAACAAGTAACAGAACCAGACTTCAAGATCACCTACAGCAACCCAAAGGGAAATGAGATGGAACACTGATACTCAACCACCTGGACTACTTGAACTAGCAACGGAAGAGGATCGGGAAAAAATGAAAATGAGAAATAATTTCTCACGTAACAGTAAAGATTGTGCCCATAGTGCAAGACATGATTAATAAATCTAGA
>NW_004624821.1:4463130-4485432 GCF_000247695.1 Heterocephalus glaber | reverse complement strand
TTAAAATAGCAAAGCAATTTTAAGAAAAAAAATTTATTATTTAAGCCCAATAGCATTTCTTACCTGAAAACCCCAAGAAACAAACTCCAGAATTATTATACAAAGTAGGAAAAAGTAGGAAAGCTACCTGGTTAAAAAATAATAACATAAAAATCAATAAACAAAGCTGATTAAATTTGAGAAACAGTGAAAGAAAGATTCTATTTCACACAGCAATTAAAAAGATAAATTTACCAGGAACAAAATAAACAGAAAGAGTTTATTAAGAACCTTCCAAAACTATGTAAACAATACAAATTCCTAGCAAGTTCTTCAACATGTATTTCAATATCCTAAAAAAAAATCGCTTTTCCTATTGACATTTCCTTAAAAATACTATTAGGATTTTTTAAAAACTAAATCAACTAATATTTAGGTTCTTATAGACTTCCAAATAAGTATAATTAGCCAAGATATTAATTAGCCAATTAGCTAAGATATTAATTTAGATATTAAAGTTAAGAGTATGTCCAATTTTGTCTTTTACATCATTGCCTCCATTGAAGGAATAGCTCCAACATCATTTATAAGGACAATCCACTTCTCGTCAAACTAGGTATCTGGTATCTGGATAACATCTGAACTTCTTATATGGATCTTTCATTCTAGAAAATCAAATAAAACATAATAAGACTGATAAATGTTCTGGTCTCAATTCTATTTAGTTTAGTAAACGAAGTAAGAAACTCATTTGGACTGGCAAATACTATAAGGGCATCTGCCCAAAAGACTTCCAATAACAGGAAAACTAGAAAAACAATAGCAAGCTATGAATTAGATTTAAGAGTTGGAGATATACTTCCTCCTGTAAATTCACTGTGGAGAAAAGGTAAATGATTTTCATTGAAGGATGTCAACAGTAGCTAAACTTGAGAATATATTTTTCCCAATAAATGCAAATTGAAAGAAAGTGAAAGAATTTCAACCAAAAAACCCTACCAAGGTAAAATTATAGTGATGTCACTAAAATTGCTGTGAGAATTAGAATATCTTCAGAGGGAGATTAACTTCACAATAAAACAAACACATATGCACACACTAAGATCAGCAAATTCTAAGTATCAAACTGTCAAAGAAAATGTATTTATTTTTTAAAAATGGACAGTAGATTTTGCTGAGCAAAACTGCTTTGCACAGTGAATGTATTTAGTACTGCAGTTCCAGATATGAGTCTTAAATAACAATTTTAAAACTCTCTTTATGGCAAATACTTTAATCATAACATATCAAAACAATCAGCATATCAGAAATGACTACAAACATTAAAGTATAAATTTCTTTTGAAAGGGTTAAAAACTGGTAATGAGATCACAGATTAACTCAGTCTGCTTATTCTTGCTATACACACAGTTTGGAAGCAGAGTGATATAGTAGGAAAATCACATGCAACAGTAGAAAAGGATCACAGGCTATGTGATACTGAATTCCAAGCTTAAGTTCTGTCAACTTTAATTTAGAAAGAAAATGCTGCTGCCTTCCATCTGCCTGGATGTAGCTTGTAGCAAGAACAGGTAAAGTACCAGCACATAGCATCAAATAGACACACTCAAGATGGTAGTCACTATTACCACTATAATCTAATTAAAGAAACTGGTGCATGAACCATTTGAAAATAAAATTTTGTCTACAATTACATTTCAAAATTAAATCTAATCTTATATAAAGAGAAAACTAGTTACCACTGAAGGGAATACAGTTGTTTAATACACAGTCCTGGCCTGCAAGGCATGTGAAAATTTTTGACTTAGTATTTATTGACCAAAGACTTTGTTCCACGTATAAGCCTAAGAAATGAGAATAATTTTTTTTAAAACAATACAGTTAGGGCTTTAAAGAGGTCACAGCTGAATGTTGTAACATGAAAGCATACAATTGCCACACATATAAGAGTTTATGCAAGGAAGGGACAAAGTCCTGGGAAAGCACAGAGGAAATGTCAGCTAACTTTACCTGGAACCTCACTGTAGGTTACCTTTAGAATGGATCTTGAAGAACAAAGAGAAACTTTGTCTTTAAGTTAAATGGAGGGAGAGGCCATGAATGAACAGAGAATTTAGGGTATGTACATCTGCACCCTTGCAGAATCCCTTTGGGGTCAGAAGACATTGAGGACTTATCCAAGAGGTTGCAATGAGGCAAAGGACGGGTGTGACATGCTTAAATGGTCATATTGCTTCTAACAGAAATCACTCCAGGACAATAGAAAGTAAAAGGGTGGAAGTGGACAAAGGCACCAAGAATCACAGTGTCCAGTTATAGTAAGCTTGCAGTTGTAGAGATGAGAAATGGAGGGCTCAAATTAAAGCAGAACCAATGAAAGGGGAGGTAAGGTGCTTGTTTATGGGACCTCTGCAGCAAAATAACAAAGATTTAATTACAAACTAGATGTGTGGGAAGCCAGAAGTTTCGCTAGAATTAGATAAGGAATCACAGCATTGATGCAGCCAGAAAACAAAATTACGTTTGATAGGCTAGAAACATTATTAGTCCTTTTGGGACATGTGAATACTGAAAGTTTAAGGAAGATGAACAACTGCATTAACAGCTATAAAAGACAACAAAATATACCTTCCTGAGAATTTAGAGGCCAATAGCTCTATTTAAATTACTGAGATTTTTTAATTGCTCCAGTTGCCAAATTTGAACAATGCTATGGGTAAATTTGAACTCTCATCTGTTTTGTATGTAGGCTTTGTTTATACCAAAATGGATTAAAAACTTGGTATTTAGATATCAGCTCCAACTGAGGTGAACTCTCCTCAGTTCTCAACTCTACTTTGCAGCAGTAGGAATTCTGTGCTCTTTGCTGGTAGCATTTCTTGAATAAGGTTCACTAGCACCGAATCCTAGCACATCCTCAAGGCCTTTTCTTCACCACAGGTGTAATTCTGTAGTAGGACTCAGGGGTGAACAGCCCTAGAGTAGAGTACTCAGTCTGGTGGTGAGTAATCAGTATTTTCCTTCCTAAAAGAAAGTTAACTCTCTTGGGGGAAAATAGACATTCCTCAGAAAACAGACACAGCAATTCCTCTGCATTCTATCAGAACCCGTGTCCATGTATAAAAATATATTTACAAGCGATAAGGAGATACTGCTTAAGCATCAAGGTTGATATTTCTTCTGTATTATGCTTATGACTGTAGAATGTGGAAAGGTTGAATGCTTTTCTACCAGGCATAGATGGCACTATACTTTTATCAAGACATGAATCTGTTACCTCCAGTGGCTTACAATGACATAGCAGCGATGTTCCGTGCCCAGCCTAACTAGTTTCCATTGTTCTCTTACCACTATTTTGCTCTCTTCACATCCTCTAAACTATGTATTTTCCCTGAAGTCCCTTTTAAGCCTCAATATCAAATGGTGCAGAATTTGGCAAAGTAAATGGAATACTGTTGTTCTTTCTATCACATATAAGACAAGCGTTTCCACTCAAAAGTAATTTATTATATAAAGACCTCCCAAATCATTTCCCCATATAAATTATTCCTCCTACATCCCAATGTATCCAGCCCTTTGCATCTCCTGAATCACTCACTCGTCTATATTTCCAGACTAAATTATGGTAACTTGTGTATTCCTCTTATTGCCCCTTTGAGAAAAAGATAAGCCCAATTTATTCCAAAGACCCTGGCAGACTGGCTTTGTATATAGTCAGTGTTTATTAAACTTGATTAGAGCAATGACAGAATGAAGTGTACATTTCTTCCAGAAGAATGTGCCCTTCTCAGAAGTATGTTAAGTCTAGGATATCTCAGAACCTTGTGATTCAAAAGTACTCACCATACTGATGCAAAACCTTTGGTTCTTTACTATTCTCATTGTCAAGAGAATGAGGGTAATAACAAATTCCAGAGACTAGAAATTGCGGGTATAATCTCCATTCTTAGAATATTAGATATGTATTTTCTCTATGATGTCAAACAAAATTATCTGATATAACTTTTTAAAGACTATACAACATTATATTGTATATCTGACTTATCAAAAGGAATACATTTCTAGTAAAGCCGTAAATCCAGTTCTTATAAATCAGATACTTTATTCATTGCACAGAAGTTATGAGAACTCCTACAATAGGTCTTTTGGAGGCCAAAGAATTAATCTACAAAGGCAAGAGAATGAAAATAAAATCTCTCCCTCTTTCCTCTAAATCTTCTTCTCTTCCTCTTTTTCATTCTTATTCTTCCTCTTCTCTATCTCCCACAAGCCTGAAGTAAAGTTTAATTAAAAAACATAATTAAGTTGAATACAACCAACCTCAATGCAAGAGTGCATAGGGGAGAATTTTCTTGAATCTGAAACATGGTTAAAGGCATGAGAGAGAGACAGAAAAATACAGTCCACATAATTGGCCCAGAAGTGGGTCTGGTAAAGATGTTTAACAAGGTTGAAACAGCTCTGTCACCTTACTGTACAAGGATATGCCTTGGGTGCTGTTTTTTACCATGCCGCATTTCTGGACGAGTTCTTCATCCTGTGCAGCCAAAGTATCAGTAAGAGCCAGGTATTGTCATGCACGCCTGTCATCCCAGCACTCTGGGAGGTTGAGGTAGGAGGACCACAAATTTGAGCCCAATTTGGGCAATTTAGCAACTTAATGAGACCTGTCTAAAATTAAAAAGGAAGGTGGCAGTGGCCATAGCTCAGTGGGAAGCCCTGGGTTCAACCTCCAGTACCCAGAGAAAAAAAATCTGTCTACATATCAAGAAACCCTATGTAATCTTCCTTTTATGGAAACAGGAACATCCCATCAAAAGACTGACATTAATACTCTGAAAATATTCCTATATCTCTCACTTGACATCTAGGTCAGAAAACGAAGAATGACAGCATAGCTGACTATACCAGGTTTCCATACATGCCATGACTGTGAAGGAACCCTTCAGCAAATTGGGTGTTATGATCCTAAAGATTTCAGATGTAAACTCAGCCAAAGATCCTGCATTCTGAACTACAGGATGTGCTCAAAATCTGCCACACAGAAGAACAAGTGTGAAGACATTAAGGCTTTGTATGGTGCACAACAAGGCTGTGGAGACAGCAGCAGTGATAGGAAGAATTCTAAGGTGGTTCCCAAGATTACACCCTCCTTGTGTCCTCATCTCTTCCCTGCAGCATAGAGGAATCCAGGAATATGTGTGGATGCAGCAGGGGTTAAGGATGTAATTAAGACCTACAATTAACTGACTTTGAATTCACAAAATGGAGACTATCCTGAGTGGGTCTGACTTAATCATGGGAATTATTATGACCCACCTTTTGGACTCAGAGAAATGTTTTCTCTTATGAGGATGCATATGGAAAAGGCCATGTAACAAAAACCTGAGGGCAGCCTCTAGTGGCTGAGAAAAGTTCGTAGCTGACAGCTGGCAAGAAAACAGGGACCTCAATCAGAAAACTGCACCTCTGCCAACAACCACACGAAGTTAGAAGAGGACCTCAGGCCTCAAATGAGACCACACAGCACCAGCTGCCAACTTGTTTACGGTCTTAAGGCTCTGAGTAGACAACCCAGTGTATCTATGCCTGGCCACTGGAACTACAGAAAAGATAAGAGAATAAGCCACAGAGTTTATGGCAATTTATTACACAGAAATACAACACTAATCTGATATGGGAACCCAGTTTCTAAACATAAAGAATAGGAATAAAAGAGATTACCAGTAGCATGCAAACAATAAAACAAACCATCAAAGTCTTTATAAACTTTTATTGGTTTATAAATATCTTCCTCTAGAGAGGTAGCTATTTCCCTGAATGTATTCATGCAACAGCCTTTTATAGACAGGCCCATACCTAATAGAGCTAATTATTTTTTATTGACTAAATGCCTTTGATGACATGCTCCAAACCACAGTTCCGCAAAGACTTAGGAAGTACTCCACTGTCTCAGCTTATTCTTCCCCCTTTCTCCAGTATTACATAATTACCCTTCTCTCTATTCTTGTAATGTTAAAAGAGATTTATGCACTTTAGTGAAAGCATAAAGATAAAAAGAAAACTGACTGAGAAGTCCCTCTGTAAAGGAAGCATTTCAATTTTAATAAATTTCCTTAAACATTTGTGAGCAGCCTATATAAGTGTACATAAAATATATGCAAATGCTAGTGAGCTTCTAAGTCAACATTATTTTGAATATTTTAATAGACTTCTCCTTGATGGAGTACATTGGATTAAAAACTTCCTTTAAAACCTAAATCTTGCTGGGCGTGGTGGTGCACGCCTGTGATCCCAGCACTCAGGAGGCTGAGGCAGGAGGATTGCTGCAGGTTCCAGGCCAGCCTGGGCTACATAGTGAGTTCAGGGCCAGCCTGAACTACAAAGGGAGACCCTGACTCAAAAAAACCAAAACAAAACAAAAAAAAACACAAAAAAACCCTAAATCTTGTCTTAGTTACCTCAAAGGAGGAAAAGTATTCTGGCCAAATTGTGATGTGGCAAGGAAATGAAGGCTAATGCACCATTACATTTCAAAATAGACGCTTCCCTCTGAAAGTTTTGTCTTTCAAAAAAGAAAATGTATTTTTTTCAAGTGGTACCTTGTAACAAATATTTGCATTGCATTTTATTTTTAAAATATGTATTTGTGTGTTCTCCTATTATACTTTGCTTTTGTCCAGATTAATATTCATGTACTTAGCACAAATATCCACTTAGAAAGATTTCTGAATGTATGAAACATATTTTTCTAAAAAGAGCAATATAAGAATGAACTATATGTAGGCCATGATGGTAAAATTGTGTATGTGGGTATGTGTGTGCCTTAGAGTGTTTCAAGTAAGAAATGTCACAAGCAATGATCCAGGGAAATTCACTGGAGTTACTTTTCCCCTTAAATGAGACATACATATTCAACATTTGAGTGTTTCTTGGTATTTCTGTCTCATCACACTTTAATCAAATACAAACTAGAACATAATTTGAGTAAGTGTATTTCAGTTATATATTTAGATTTATTTATACTTTCCAAAAATGTTTGCAAATTATATTGTATATCATAAAAATAGTTTTCATTAAGAGTCCACAATTGCCCTTTGATCCTGACAAAGAGCTCACTTCATAAATATTAAAAGGAAAAACATTCCATTATGTAAATCAATAAAGTATCACTAGGTGATAAAATACATCAACTTCTTCGATGTTGCCCTGTATTACTCTCATACTGATAAATTAGTAATATTATGTGATATATTTTTATATGGCCATATATTTAGTTTTTTCTGGGAAGAGTTTTAGATGATGTCTCAAATTGTCTTATTATTTGCCACTACATTATTAAACCAATAAGGATAATAATAATAGTAAAAATACACACACTGATTAGATTAACAACATAGTTTGCCAGGATTACTGTTTACTTTCTTAGGTTTTCATTAGTATTGTTCAAGATAAGATAAAAAGAAATAAGCATCATTACAAAATATTCCTCAGAAATAAAGCAGAACATACACCAAGTCAACATATTACATGTTAAATGTAATAATCATACTCATTTTCAGCATGGTTTATATGTGAGTGCACAGAAATTTTTAGAATTTAAAACCTACAAATAGTTTTAACTTGCAAAATAAAATAAATGCTAATAAGAAAAACCAAATATTTAGCTGGAGAAATAGTATGCCTGTGATCATAGCTATAGGAAACATGGTGACTAAAAGTTTGCATAAGGTTTTTCTTTAAGTTTCAGACTATTCAAGTCATCACAAATTTTTTAAAAAGCAAATGAGAAAGGAGAATCCATTTTCACTGATTGGGGTTTCTTGGAAGGAAAGACAGTCATTAAATATTATAAACAAAGTCTTGCCAAAATCAACCTTTATGTTACTCATCACTACAAAATTTACTTCACTGATTGTGAGATTCCATATAAGCAGGATCTCTCTAGGAAACCTCCAGAATCAGTGGAGCAAAGGCCACACATGGCTTTCAACAAAATTCTATATTTTTGTTATGCTAAACATTGATATTCGATGCGATCTTATCAAATAAGGATTTAGAACTTCTAACTTTCTATTTGTTAATATTTACGTGTTGCTAAAATAGGAAAAAAGTGATTCATATGAACATTCAGCTCTCCTTGCATGCCCTTCGGCTTAACATGTTATGGTGAGAACCAGAAAGAGGCCAAGATAAACTCACACTGATGATATAAAGCCCCTCTCATTAGCAGTGTATCTCTGCAGTAATTCCCAAGGTTCAGCTGGGATGATTCAGTACACACTGCACCCCACTCAACTTCAAATGACATTGAGATAAGTAATTACCATCTTCCAATTACCTCATTTTTAAGAGATGCATTCAAGATCAATATGTAGGATGTTTTGGTTTTCAATGTTCAACTTGAACTAATGTCCACATGAAACTGATCAGTTTCTCATTAATAAATAGTAGTACCCACAATCTTGCATGGTTAAAGAGCTCAGTGAAGACCTTGGTGGGGCTTGGTTGATGATAGAAGTGACAGTGACAAGAACTTGAACTTTTCCTACAATACTTTTTCTTATCATTATCTAAAGAAGGTAGATATCTTTGCTCATTTTGTCTGATACAAGTAAAATACAAACAGGGAAGGAATGAATTAATCTAGTGATAAAAAAACACGAAAGGACTGACCAAATCGCCTTATTACCTATGATTAGGCTGAATGTGAAAAGTGAAAAACTGAAGAAAATCCAAGCAAGTATTTCATTTCTGTTCTGTATAAACTCGCCCAACTATTTCCGAACATAAGAAGCCAAGACTTGCGTCCCAACCTAATAAAAGCATGTATCTAGACTAGTGGAGTGGAAATGGAATTAGATGTACTCCTTCATATCAGCACAAAGATATATACAGTCATAATAAAAACAACAATACTTGAAACACTGAGAAAGCTTTTAGAGTAAACAGGATTGTGTGGTTCTTGGACAATAGACACAAAAAGGGAAGAGAGCACAGAGAAGCAGCATAAGCCAGAAAAAAAGGTGGATATTCCTAATGGAACCAACTGTGGGCATTCGTTAGGGGTGGGAGTACAGACTCCTCTATTTATAGGACTGAAACCTACTGAGAAGATTCCCCAGGCTCAAGCAGAGAGCCTGAGAAGCCTGGAACGAGAGGAGACCTGACCGTGGTCCTGAAAGAGAACCATTTGCAGATAATTCTGAACACGCCAAGCACCCCCCCCCCGCCCCCAGCACCACTCCAGCTTAAAGGAGCCATTAATATTCGTCTTCAAAAAATATTGAAACTTTCTTTTATGATCAAGTCTGACTTTATAATATCCAGCTCCTCCTTCCCGAATAGTCTGTCCTTGAGGTTAGGTGTGCTGTGCCAGCTAAAAAGGAATGAAGATTCTGTAAGTCTACAGAAAGATTTTATAAGTCTACAGAAAGCTCACACTGAACAATCTTGATTCTATTCTACATTTCTTAAACTCAGGAAATCATGCTTATCACATAAATCCCTCGGAATGAAGCTCCATTAAAGAACACTCCAAATTCTCTAACCTAATCCAGGTAGCCTTCAAACTCTAGGAAAATAAGGTGCACAACACCTCGTTTTCACTTCGTAAACTACAACCAATTCCCCGAAGATGTACCAGAAACACAGGCTCCGCGGCGAGCACCCTCACGTTCGGTCTCTCTTAGGCTGCTCCCTGCCCTTACGGACCCAGGAAGTCGAGAGGACCAACTTACACCAATCCAAAGTGGAAATAGTACACCGAATACGGGAGAAAAAAATCTCCGCACAAAAAACACCTTGTCAGAGAAAAGTAGGAAATTCATGCTTCTGGCTCAGAAAGGAAGGAGGGAGCAAAAGTACTGTGTAAGAGGGGGACAAAAATCATTCTCCGAAAATACCACGCAACTGGCCCAAGCGTAAGACTTACGTGTTCCATCAAAGCGGGTGGCGATGGTGTCGAGGAAGGTGTTCTGGGGCGCCAGTAATCCTTTCATAACCGGCATTTTCCCAGCGTGGTGTGAAATTCTCCATCAAAGTTTGTCCCGAAGGGTGGCTCGAGAGCAAAGTGCCCAGAAGGGAGCAGGGAGCGCGGCGACGGTAGCGGAGGGGCCGAGGCGGGGAAGGGGAGGGCGCGGGAGCAGGCGAGCGAGTCCGGCCGCCGCCGCCGAGGCAGGAGCAGCCCGCAAGCGCTCCCGAGCCCGCCCCGCAGCTCCAGGCTCAGCCCGGCGCAGCTCCCTCTCCGCCCTCCACCTCCGCCAGCCGCCCAAGCCCCCGCCGTCCGTCGGCGGGCGACAGAGCCCGCCAGGCGCCGCCGCGCAGCCTCGGCCCCCACCGCGCCGCCCGGGAGCCCGCGCTGGCCTGGGGCGCCGCGCCCTGACCCGAGACTCCGGGGTCGCGCGGAGGGAGGCGCCCGACCGGGGAGGCTGCGGCGCCGAGCCTGGCGGTCTCCGAGGGGCGTCGGGAAACGCGAGAGAGCGACTCCCGCCCCCAGGAGCCGGCGAACAAAGACCCCTTTGTTCCCGCGCGGTCCCTCTCCGGGGAGACCGAGTCCCGTGGGTGTGGTGCGCTCGGAGGGAGGAGACAGGTCACGGCAGGTAACCGGCCTCCGCCCAGAGCTGCGGGGAGGGGTCGGGGAGGCAGGTGGCCCCCTGCCGGTGCACCTGCCGGCCCTGTGAGTTCCCGCGACAGCACCGGGCAGCTCCAAGTTAGTCGCACCCGCCCCTCTTCCCAGTCACCGGGGTCTAAATTTTAGCCTTGGAAATTGGTCCAGAGCCCTGGCTTTCTGGACCTCGACCTCCCGACCTCTACCTAAAGTGTAGCTTCGGACCCCCCCCCCGCCTCCATTACCAGACAGTCCCCCAACATCCTAAACTGAAAGAAGAAAAGGCGTTTTTAATGGAAGTGGATGTTTTCCCACTAGCTTGTGAAATGTGAATAAAGCATTTATAGAAAACTTTGCTATTTGTTGATTTACAAAATACCATGTAAGTGAAAACAGTAAGGTTGTCTAGCAAAAAGAGCTTCAATCGAGATTTCCCAGCCTGCCTCCCCGCTCTGCTCCATGTCCAATAGCAAGGCGCCCCAAGGCGGACACCTCCACGAAGAAAGCCTGGCCCGAGGCCAGGATCTGCAGGTGTCTCAGAAAACGAAAGTGGTCTCTGCCCCTCCCTCCCTCCTTCTGCGGACCTGGGAGTCCCTCCCTGCGGAAGAGGTCGCCCCCACCTGGGGCGCGGCCCTGCGGGAGTGGACGGGGACACTCCGAGCCTCGAGAGTAAAGAAAATCCCAGGAGGGAGGGAGGTGTGGAAGAAAAGTTGGAGCTCAGGGATAGGAAAACAAACGTAAGCCCAGGTGCGGCTGCACCCGGAAGGAAAGGGGGCGAAAGCGAACAGGTGTGGGAGCCGCAGCGGGGACAGCCTGTTTCCCGAAGCTGGGGACTTGGCGCGGCGGGGGTGGGAGCGACCGCCCCTACCCCAACCACAGCTATCTGGGGGCTCGTGGTTTGAATTCTCCCGGCTCCTGGGGCGACGGAGAGACCCTGCGGTTTCGTCACTTCTGCCGGAGGCTCCGGGGAGGCGGGGTGGGTAAGGGCGGGAGAAAGGAGGCATCCCCTTCTCCCCGCCTCTGCTCCCCCTCTAGTGATGCACTTCCCGTGGCCGAGGATTCCCTTTGTGTTGAAATTCAAGATCCGGCAGCTTCGCTCTGTCATTGGGGCGGGTCACTCCCCCGAGGGGCGGGGATTCCGGAGTGGGCTGCAGTCCCCGGGTGAAGCGGGAAGCCGCTCCTGGCCACCAGTCTGACTCCACCCACCCCCTCTTCTGTCCTGAGCCAGCTGTGCTGTTCGGAAACAGAGCTCACGCCCGGGTCCCCCGCGCAGCTAGTTGAGAGCTACTGCTACTGGGAGGGGCTCTGGTGGCTTTCCTTTGGGCGGAGCCGAGGAGAGGAGGATGAGGGAGTCCCTGCTTCTGCGGGGAGCTGCAACGCGTCCAAAACACCCTGCTGCCTCTGTCGATGGAAAAAATGCATAATGGCTTAAACTCGTCATGAAATGTATTCGTTGTAACCAAAGACTCAGGTTCATAAAATTTGCACGGTAGGACAGTATGCCAAAATTGTTTCCTGGTAGGCCTGATCTATGTTGCCTAATGCAGGAAACTTCTTGCTAGAACTAAGCCACAGAGGGCCTTAAGAATGGGAACCCAAAAGCAAGCCTGGCAAAAGGGGGTCATTCAATGGTTTAGTCTCAACCCCAGCACTTACCATCAGTCAGGGACGGCGCCAACACACGGCAAAATCACTGCCCTAAATTCAAATTGAAGTCCGGATCCTATCAATCTGCAGAAAGTAGACCTCACTACCTCTCGATAATCCTAATTCAAACAAGACCTGTTTTTTTCGTGTTTTGTTTCTTCTGTGCTGGGGATGAAGCCAAGGGCCTCATGCATGCTGAGTATTTTACTATGGAGCCACATTACCAGCCCAAGATGTCTGTGTTTATGAAGAATGCCATCACCACTAATGGTCTGAGTTTCAGGCCCTCTCTGAACTCTAGCCCAATCAAAGACCCCATGTTCCCCCTGAGAATCTGTAGCTGGTGAGCCCAAACTATTGCATCAGAACATGACCTCTGGGGAGTTTAAGCATACTCAATCCTGTTAAACATATTGTGTCACCTTGAAATCAAAGGCCAAAAAGGAACCTTGAGAAGCGGGAGTTTTTCCTATCACCTGTCCCAAATCTCATGTCCTTTCCTTAAAGGAAGTGTCTCTGAGAGATCGTATTCCCCGTGGAGATTTATTTTTGACTGTAGAATGTAAAAGAAGGTGGAAAATCCTTTCAACCAGACCAAGGCTATTATGTATATTATGTTCTATAAAAGGCTTTCTAGGTAAATCCAACCTACGCAAATTTCACTGATTCATGTATAATAAACCACCTCCCCAAACCTTCTGACTTTAAACAACAGCATTTCATTTTGCTCAGACATCTCCAATTTGTGCATGATCGATGGAGCAGCATATTTCTGAGTCAGCTTAGGACTGAAAGACAGGGTTCCAAGATGACTCACTCAAGGGTAACAACTTGATGCTGGCTGTGAAGAGGGAGGTCAGCCAGTGCAGGGGCCTTGGCTTTCCCTTCATGCAGAGATTTCGGTGAACTACTTGGGCTTCCTTACAGTATGGTGTTTCAAGTATGAATACGAAAAGAGACAGGAAATAGGACTTGCCAATTTCTTAAAGCCTGATACAGAGAATGAGGGCGAAAAATGCAGGCACAAAAGCCAGATTAATCAGGAACAAAAGTCCATCATCTTGATAGAAGAAGTATCACATAATTCTGAGCCATATTTTAACATTTCCACTTTAGTCTGTTAGTATTTTGAGTTTCAAGGGTGTTGTCTTAAAATAATATTCCAAAGTTTGAATTAAGAATCAATTTTTAGCCGATGGGCCAGATATTTAGCTTAGTGGCTCTGCTGCCTGCCTCGCAAGAATCAATTTTTACCTATTCGATATACAAGGGGTGATTGAAAGACGTGAATTGTTTAAAAAATTATGGTAAAAAACACATTTTCAAGAACAATGGGATAGTGAGGAGGTAGTATTTTGAGGGGGATTAATGCCAATGTGACTTCTACTATAATACACTTTTAATTTAAACATTCAGTGTGTGTTATGGTCACCCCTCTGATCTTGTTTGCACCAATTCCTATTAAATAAAAGCATAGTGTGTCCTCATCCATTTATTCACCAGATCTGGCACCGAGAGCTGGAAGGCTCTTCCCAAGAGTCAAAATGACTGTGAAAGGTAAGCATTTTGAATGGATTCGGGACATTGAGACAGCCACAACACAAGTAAGGACACTCACAGAAGAGGACTTTCAGAATGGCTTCAGAAGCTGGCAAGAACAGTAGCATAAGTCTGTTAGGGGAAATATTTTGGGAAGGAATTGTATAGTATGTAATCAACTTTTCAAAATTTAAACATTCACCATCGTTTTTGAGCACATTTTGTATTTCCACAAGTATTTGGGATTTATGAGTATAAGTCTATAATTCCTTATAGGGAAAATAAGTGACTAAAGAAAGAAAATATACATTAAATTCACATAAGAACTATAAGCTGTGGATAAAAAAATTGTTATTATTGTCTTTTTTTTTTAGTGTGCTTTAAAGACAACACCAATATTTCATGGTATCTTTTCAGTCTAGATGGGATTGAAAAGGACTTCGGAATGTCCCACATCTCCTTGATGGTTTAGGTCTTCTTCCTGTACATTTTCATTATCACACAAAGCGCCTACAAATGCCTTACTGAGGTACATGTATGTGACTATAGGCCTTAAAAATATTCTTAAATGTGTTCTGGCAAGAAGAATTTTAGCTTTCAAGAGAAAGAAATCTTTTAATTTACAGATGGGTATAAAAGAACATCTGCTCAGAAGTATTGAGTGCTTGTTTAATCTTCATCCCAGATCTCCTTTGTGATTTTTCCTGTGACTTTGGGGAAGCTGTCCAGTCTCTGCAGATTTCCCCTTCCGCATCTATAAAAGTGGAACGGTACTTTCTCTACCTACTTTACTGAGTGGAAGCAAATATTTGGGAAAGCCTTTGAAATCTGTAATGTGTGGCATATGATACAAAGGATTGTTAATAATAATGTTTCTTTTTGTATTCCAATGCATCTAATACAAAGGTGTTTAAACACAGTAAATGTTGTTGACTGTTACATTTTTAGGTTTATTTGCATATTAATAACCTGTTAACAAACATTTGTTTGTGAGCTTTCTTTCTAAAGGTAAATGGCTCTAGAATTTCAAACTTATTTATTTCCTTGATTCATACTTTTAAATTATTGTGCCTTTATATTCAATCAAGATTTGTGCCTCTGCTATGGTCAGTGCTTCTTCTTCCCTCTATGTGTGGCAAATTTGGAATACTTTGGCAAAACCTCCAAAACTACGGTCTTAGGATACTATAAGTTACAACTCAGCAAAAACAGCAGCTCAGTGGCTTATTATAACATGCTGTTGTTCGCTCTAGTGTTTAACATGGGTTGGCAAAGGCCCGTGCTCATCATTGAGTCCTAGATTGATGGTCATTCTGTGAAAAATGTGTTTTCTTTGATGGGAAAGAAATAATATGGTAAAATATCTACTGTTTTTTAAGACTTCTACTCACAACTGAATGACCAGAATAAATCACATGACCATAGTACTTTTAAAGAGGTGGTAAAATACAACCCAAACGTGGCCATGAGGAAAAGGAGCTTGGAAATATTCAAGAACTGACGTGTGGTGCAAGGAAGTGTACCATTCAGGTCTCATTTCAAAACAACTTCCAGGAAGAGCTTTGCTGATGCCAGCCTCCACCTTTCATATCCTCAAATTCGATATCCCTTTCATGCTAAGGATGCTCTTCCAGGGTTTCTCCCAGCTGATGACCAAACATTATGCCATTATTAGAACTCATTTATTTCTATTCATTGGGATACTCTGTTAATCATTGCTCAGGGATTTCTTCCTCACCCCACAATCTGCCCACTGATCCTTTTCTCTCTTTCCCAGTTGTCAGCCTGCTTCACAGCCTGTAGACTTCCCTGGCTGCTCATGAACCCACCCCATGTCTCATGCACTTCCCTCCATACCTAATCCTACTTGTTGTCTACCTCCCAGAGGATCCCCAGTGAATGCCACATGTCTGGAAGGTTTCCTAAGAAGAGAACATGAGTCCATGTGCTAGATTCTACAACTTATAGTAAATACTGAATACTAATTTTATGAACCAACAAAAAATCTTACATATTTATTTGCTACCTTCATTACAACATCTATTATTTCTCCCCCTGCCCCATATGCCATTCATGATTACCCCTAATTCAAAAATGGGAACTGAGAACCAATCTAAATATCCTCCCCTTAAAACTCAAATAATCTATTATTAATTTCTGTCTCTTCTAACATCTTCAAATATGTAGAATATGGGTTTTTTTCCTCCATTTTCTGTAGGCAGCTTTCCTCTGTCATGCTTTCCAGCCATTGTGTTTCTACCTTGGAGCCAGCTGACCATGGACTTCATCCCTTGAACTGTGAACCAAATTAAATCTTTCCTCCTTAAAGTTGTAGATATCAGCTATTTTGTCCCAGTGACAGGAAAGCTGACTGAAACAAATGCTTTTGTGAGAAGAATATCAAAGAAGGGAAATAGTCACAGCTAGAAATAATGGGAAGGGAGGGAAATACACCATCCAAAGACATCGCCCCAGTGCCATACCTCTTCCACCCAGGCTGTACCTCCTAACAGAACATTTAGCTATCCACCTCAAATGTAAGTAACTTAAGCACAAAAATTAATCATTATAAAGTATATATACTTTATAGTATATATACTTTTTACATAGAGCTCTTCTCTATGTAATTGACCAGGTTGATTGAGACTCAGCCATCTTATAGCTGCACATCCAGAAACAGGTTTACATCATTATCACCGAACAGAAAAGCCACGAGCTTGGAAATTACACATCGCTTATTCCAAGAGCTCATGGATCAGAGTTACTTACCAAGGGGTGGGAGACTTGGAAAGTACACTGCCAACACTCATATATCAGAAGGAAATGATAATATCACCACTCAGATTTGGGGGGTCATAGTTAAATGAGTTAATAATGTGAAACATACAAAGCAGAGGCTCAATTATAAGAAAAGTCCAACCGACATAGGGTATTATTATTGTTGTTAAGTTATCCTGAACATACCTTCATTTTAAGAAGTAAGGTCACTACAATGAGCCCCAAATCATAGTTGGGTAGTAGTTTCCTAGCAGTACATGGCTTCATCCAAATATACTCTTGTTTAATTTTCACAGTAGTTAACATATATGACCAGAACATAGGCTGGTAAGAAAGATAGTTTATTGCCAATGAGTGAATCTGAGCCTGTTAGGAAGACTGGAAGTGAAAAGTGAAACAATATGACTTTATTTATTTATTAAATCTCATATCTTTCCCTTGCTTTGGACATATACCATCACAGGAAACTTAGTATGTCCTTAATGCCTTTTCAATCTTGAACAATCTGTTCAGGCCTCTTACACAAAAGCTGAAACCCAAATCTTATTTTTACCTTAATGGTAAAAATCCTCCACTTCCTCCTGTCGGAGGGGTACCAGATCTTCTATCCTTTTATCCCCAGAAGATAAGGTTTAAACTTCCAAAGTACTATACAGCCAACTATATTTTCATAGTTTACTTCCAGAATCTTTTCCTATTCGTCACTCTTGTCTCTCCTATTTTCACATTTCCCTCTCTACTAGTTGGTTCCCTGGACCTGTAAATATCCTAGCCACACTGATTCTAAGAAATACCCTCTGATCTATCTGATCTTTCACATTTCCTTCACTTGCCAATTTCCTGAAAATTCATCTATAATTATTGTGACTACATTCTTACTTCCCATTCCTTAATAATCCTCTGTGATCTGGTTTCTTCAACCCTTCTGACAAAATGTCTCTTATTTAAGCCACTAATGACTTAGTTGTCTAAACTAATGGACATTTTCAGTTCATATATTTCTAAACATTTTTTCTATATTTAATTGTTGATGAACTCTTAAAAACTTTCCACTCCATTAATACTTTCTTGTTTGGGAGAGAGAGATTCTTTACTGTTCAAGTTTATTTTTAAAAATCCTTTTCTGTCACGCACTCTTTATATTCTTATGTTTCTCAAGATTCTATAACAGGACTGCTGAATTTCTCCATCTCAATGGCTGTCATATTTTTTTAAATCTTCTCTATGAGAACTTTCTACTTCTTTGAATGAACTCTAGGCCTCTCCCTGATTTTCTGAATGATAATATCAGCTATGAGCCTGATGTTACATTTTTGCTATTTCTCTCACATAAACAGTCATATCAAGTGATTTATGTGAGACCTAACAAAAAGTCATTCATTTTACATTTTAACTCTGAATATCTATTTACTCTTTAAGTCTGTCCTTATTTCATCTTCTAAATATACCCTAAATAGTCCCTAATTTCTGGGTCTGATTGCTGCCCTAGTCTGGCATTTACCATATCTTGTGTGAATCCCTGCAATCCCTAAGTGGTTTCATGACTTAAAGCTTTTGTTCCCTCCAAGTTATCTCTCTACTTCACAGCTAGCACAATCTTATTGAAAGATCTAATCATGATACTTCTCAGGCTGCCTCTGGGATTCTGAACTCATCTTCTGCCCCATGCTTTATTTCTCAAAGTATATGGTCAAGAAAAACAAAATTCCTAAAATATACACAGCTCTTCTATAGATTCTGACTTGGTCACATCAGCCTTACTTCCTAGAAAGTGTTTTTCAATATCCTTTTTCCACTGTGGCCACATTGGGTATACCTAAATACAGAGGCATTTGCTTTCATAACATCTGTTTATTTTCTGACTGCTTTACCTGTGCCATTTCAGGGAAGTTACTTTCATTTCCTGAGTTTCATGGAGATTATAAGAGTGCACATTTCACAGGGTAGTTGTGAATGCTAAATGAGAAAACATAGAGGAAATGATTAGTAAGCTACCCACCATTGTTCACCCTTGTATCCCCAATGGCTAATATAGTCCTTGGCACATTGCACACTTATAAATGTTTTTTTAAAAAATATTATTATCTCAATGATTTCAGCAATCATTTAATTTATTCCCCCCTCCCTCTCCCTTTCCCTTTCCCTCTAGTTGAGGTTCTTAGGTTTATTGTCTAACCCAATCCTTTATTTAAGGTTATCTAGCACATAGAACATATTAAACAATATTGGTGAATGAATGAGGAATAAATGAACAGATGAATGAAATTAGTCTATAAGGATGTCTTCCTTTGGAGTGAGCATAAACATGGACTTCTTGGCTCTTTCATTGCAACTTCCTTCGCTATTCGACTCTTATTTCTCTGATTAATTGATGTCATAAATGTAGATGTGAGAGAGAGACTTTTAAATCACCTAAATCTAAATTGGAAATTAAAACATTCTGAGTGCTTTCCCCTGTACTCCTGGATTGATCATTCAGGTGTAAACATTGAGTGAGGGAATTGGTATGTGATCCAAACTTTCCCACTCCAATTATCGAACACATGGTTAGTCTCTATTAAAATGGATTATTTAAATCATAAAACTTCGGGGTCACAGAATTTTAAACATGTAAGTATTCACTGGAAGTCTAAGTTTCCATGTTCCTGTCCTATACTAGGGCTTTTATCTCCTTACAAAATACATATTTTAAAATATTAAAACAAAATCCCATTTGTTGGATGCCTGTTAAGCTAAATGGACTATGCAGATTCATAGATGGGTAGATATTTGTGAAAAGTGAAGGATGTATGCTCTGCTTAGTAAAATAAATTCATTCATAAGATAATCTCTAGTTATTAAACTATTTGCAGATTAATTAAAATTAAATCTTATATATGGAAATGTAGTTCAAGAAAAGTAGCTTGAGTGGTAGTATTATAAGTGTATAATCTGACATGTTTTCCATATCTTTCATAGTAAGTATATATTTTTTAAGTAATAAAATCCAAAATTCACTGAAAAGGAGGTAAATCAGAAACCATGTGAAAGTATGGGCAATTTATTGTGCAAAGAATACAGCTTATTCATCTGAGTATTAAATTATGTATGGCCCTAAGTAGAAGCCAAAAAAATGACCTGGGTAAAAAAATCTCAATCATTTGGATGAGATAAAAATCTTTCATAGTACTAAATTCTAAGAAGAAAATATCACTTGATTTTATTGAATTACAAGAATGCTAGATGTCAAAAACTCAAATTCCACTCCAAATTTATTTTTAACTGACTGTGAAACCTGGAACAAATTTCAGAATTCAGATGGAGAGGGAAGGCAAGACGAATTCCCTCAGATTTCTAAGATCACTGTGGCTTCAGAAAGGAAATTTCAGAATTATTTGGAGCTATTCTTTGTTTCATTTTCTCTTCTTTCCTTCCTTCCTTCCTTCCATCTTCCTCCTCTTTTTCTTATTCCTCTGTGAATATTGGTTATGTAGTTAGAATAGTGAGATTCATTTGGCATATTCCTACGTACATATAATATACTGTGATCACCCATGTTCGTTCCTCTTTTTTCCTTCCTCTTTGTGCTTGATCCCTTTTTTCTTCCCTAAAAGTCTCAGAGCTATTTCCATACCTCTGAAAGTTGAACTCCAGCAACAATCTTTGCTACCTCTAAAAACATAAAAGAAAACCTGTGTCCTTCTGCTCACACATAGATGAAGACCACACAGAGTCTTGCTTAGTGCGCTCCAGATGAAAAAAATGACTCTTGCACCCTCCTTCTGTTCTGTAGATGTGACCCAGGTTTCTGTTTTTTCTGTTTTCATACTTTCACACTAGGAAAAACAAGAAATAAGCAAACACACACACACACACACACACACACATACACACACACATTTAAACACAATGTTTTAGTAGAAGATGTGAATAGCTTCTAGGTTCCTAGGTGCTAATGTAAATGGCAATGCCCTAATCACTCAGCTAACAGAAAACAGAGGTAAAGAGGAGATGGCTAAGCAGTTCTGTGTGTAGATGAAGGAGGTGTTTATAAAATATAAGTTCATGATGGTCAAACATCACGATATCCTCTTCTTTTCCATTATCTGATGGTATGAGCTCAGTGATCTCTTTTTTCCCCCTGAATTTTAGTAGTACTACCCAAATTCTCTATTTGGTAACATCTTATGCAATATTAAGACTTGTCTTCTTTTGATCCCTTGATTTCTTCCTATAAAAAATAGTGTTTAGGGCCAGGAATTTAGCACAGTAGTTCTGATGCCTGTCTTGCAAGCTCAAGGTCCCAAGTTCAACCCCTGGTACCAAAAATAAAAAAACAACAACAAAAACCAACAAGAAAGTATAGTGTTCATCATCTTGGTGTCACATATCTTGGGGTTCCGACTAGGTCAAAGTGGCCTTAGACCAGATCAGCACACCAGGGCTCCCAGGCAGCAGGACTCTTCTGGTAGGCATGCTGTGGCTCCCAGTGTAGAGGAAGCCTCCAGGTAGGTGTGCCATGGCTCCGAGCACAGAGCACAGAGCACAGAGCACAATCTCCAGATTGGTGCACCAGGGCTCCCAGGCAGCAGAAGGCTTCCAGGTAGATGTGCTGTGGCTCCCAGCATAGAGGAAGCTTCTGTGTAGGTGTGCCATGGCTTCAAGCCCAGAGGACGTGAGCCACACAGGTGCCAGGAACACACACCCAACCCATCCCTCCACCCCCCCGCAAGCTTCAAAATGAGAAGACAGGTAAAAAAGTCACAGAACCAGACTTCCAGATCACTTACAGCAACCCCAAAGGGAAATGAGATGGAACACTCTGATACTCAACCACCTGGACTACCTGAACTAGCAACGAAAGAAGATCTGGAAAAAATAAAATCAGAAATAATTTCTCAGATAACAGCAGAGATTGTGCTCCTACTGCAAGACATAATTAATAAATCTAGAGAGGATACAGATTTAAAAATAGAGGAGCTGAGGAACAGGATGGAATGCCAACACAGGAAACAAATGGAATCCATAAAACAGATGAAAACAGATTTCCAGGAGATTAAAACCTCCATTGAAAGCCTATGGAGCAGAGTGAGCCAATGTGAAGACAGAATTTCAGATATAGAAGATAAGATTGCAATTAGTGACCAGGAAAAGAAAAAATTCTTTAAAATTATAAGGGACCACAAGAAATCAATCCAGCAACTGCTAGACAATGCAAAGAAAAATAAAATAAGACTGATTGGAGTCGATGAAGAAAGAGGAGAGAGTGCTGATGACATAAAAAAACTGTTTACAGAAGTGATGGCAGAAAATTTCCCAAGCAGGGGAAAAGAATTTGACATACAGATAAGCGAGGCATATAGGACTCCAACTAGCCTTGATCAAAAAAAATCTGCACATAGGCATATAATAGTTAAGATTCCAGAAACCCAACAGAAGAACAAAATTCTACAAGTAGTTAGAGAAAAGAAACAAATCACATACAAAGGAAAGCCCATCAGAATCACAGACTTCTCAGTGCAAACCCTCAAGGCAAGAAGAGCTTGGAGTGATGGGTTTCAAGCCTTAAAGAAAAACAACCTCCAACCCAGATTGTTGTGCCCTGCAAAACTATCTTTCAAAATTGATGGTGAAATAAGATACTTTCATGACAAAGAGTACCTTAGGAACTTCATGAATACCAAACCAGCACTCCAAAAAAATTTAGGCAAAATCCTAGGAAAAGACACTGAGGATCACAACCCCAGGAAGCCCAGCAGAATGAATCCACC
>NW_004624821.1:4436757-4450572 GCF_000247695.1 Heterocephalus glaber | reverse complement strand
AAAATAAGAGGAAAAAAAACTTTTGCAAATCACAAAAAATAAAAATGAAAGGCCTCCTTTAAGGTATTTCTCTGCTGCCACAATAGGCAATGTGGACAGCCATGTGCACGTATAAGTCAATGAGTCTCAGCAAGCCAGTAGCAGACCCATGAGATTCAGGCAGATTTTGAGCTGCAAGTCCCAAGTTGAGCTCCTTGTCCTCCTGCAGGGTTGAACTCTACAAGGTTTTACTGCAGGTTCTAGCTGCCATTCCCCTGAAGATAGTCCAGATTCTGATGGGAGGTGATGATCCCTCCAACACCAGGTATGGTGGCCTGGTGTGCCTTTATTGCAGAGATTCTCTTCACTTTTCCAGTGGGCTTCAGTTTTCATCAAGAAGCCTGAGAGAAGCCCTCTTTCTGTTGTTCACTTTTTTTTTTTTTTGGTACTGGGGATCAAACTTGGGATCTTGCAATTGCGAGACAGGCGTTGGAACCACTGAGCTAAATCCCTGGCCCTATTGTTCATTTCTGCTCTATCTTCTGGAGCTCAGGACAATGGCCTTCATGACCCCATGTGCCTCTGTAGCATGGAACCATGTAGCAGCGCAGCCAAGAGGCCAGAGTCTGGGGGTCAGGGTGTGTGTGGGGGGGGTGTTGGGGGACTCCATGCCTCTGGGGTCCTTACCGTGCACCAGCTGGTCCAAAGCAATTTAAATTCTGAAGTTTCAAAATTTTTTTTGCTGCTGCCAAGTTTTGAAATATTTTTTATATATTTCCACTATAAAAACATTGTTCCTAAAATGACTGTAGTTAGTAGTGTTGGACTCTTTCTTTGTTATTTCTTAACATGCAATGAATGGTTAGCCATTGTGATAGCTCAATAAATACTAGCTTCTTCCTTTTGCAGCAACCTCAGAGTAGCAGGCAGTCAAATGCATTTTAAAATTACACTGCTGATACTATTTTCTGGTAGCGAGCTTGGCACTAAGGGACTATTGACATTCTATTGTGTTCTCTAATTAAGAATGGACTACAGTAAAGTGACAAGAAATTTGGTACATTTAAAAATTATAGAAAGGAAAAGTAGAGAAAACCACAGACAGCATGCAATCACTTTAGCAAAGGAGGGGTGGTACACTAAAAACAGATATGACTTTTCTAAGGTCAAACAGCCAGTTCAAGAGAGGACACATAAATAAATCTAAATTGTCTCACCCAAATATTCTTGTGACTTTGCCTTTGTACCTCTGCTCTTTTCTGGATCAATATTTTTCAAAGTACTAACATGGTGCACTTCTTGGTGCTTGCTCTCTAATGTAGCCATGGGAGATTAACTCCTTTCTTCTCTTTTGTGTTGTTACTCTTCTGATAAAATATTCATGGAAGGCCATCTTTTATAGACCACCTTCAAAGCCAGAATATTTATGACTCTGTTGATTCCTCATATATGGGGAAGTTATTTTTAAAGTCACAAGATAAAGAAAAGACATCTTCCAGAAAATTTATTTTCATATTAAACTGTAGTGATATATTTCCCTTACAATAAAGATACTTAAACATTTCAAACTTGTAGTTCCTATCCATGTGCTCTTCTCCCTAGGAGACACTCAGGTTGCCTTGAGGTTAGTGGAATTCAAAAAGAAAGGTTGAAGTAGAGAATGTGATATTATCTAATGTCTTAGTTACTTTTCTTGGTTTTGAGACAACATACCCAACACCCAAAGTTAATGGAGAAAAGGTTTATTTCAACTCACAATTTGTAAAGGTTTCAGTCCATAGTTGACTGGTTCCAAGGCATGGTGGTATGGCAGTGTATCACAGAAGATAAACAGCTCATGGTGTGGAAGGCCTGACAGAAGACAGCAAGCAGCAGCTGCCCTTTCCCTTTTATCCCATCCAAGGCACAGCCTTTTGGGTAATGCCACCCACGCCAGTGTTAGCTTTCCCATTATCCACATCCAGAACTATGCTAAGCGAATCAGTTGACTAATTTAGTACCTCAAACCCTTAATCTCAGTATCACACACTCTAGATCCAGCCAGCTTCAAAAAGCCCCACCTATAAGTGCATGGGGATTCAAGAGACATCCAGATACAAGCCATAATATTTAATAAGCTGCAAAATACCTGCACTGTCAGTTTATAAACTACCTGTAATGATTGTATAACTTGTGGTTTAGCCTTGACTTCCTATTTATCATCTCATTCTTTGTGTTCCCTCCCTCTTCACAAAGAATTGATCATAATACCTAATAAAATTCCTAATTAATGTGGAACATATATTAAGGGTGATAAATTGTTGTTGAGTATTTCATTTTTTGATACCAGGGATTGAACTCAGGACCTTGTGCTTGCAAGGCAGGCGCAGAGCCACTGAGCTAAATCCCTGGCCCAAAACAAACAGGAACAGTTGAGACCGTTCATAGAGGTAGAGGGCATGGCAGATTCTGCCTCAGAAAATATGAAGACCCAGATATGCCATAGCATATATCACAGGAATTTAGAAGGTGTAATGCTTTGAAAATATTTTCAGCTTTAAGAAGAATTAGGAAAGAACAATTCTAGTTTTACTTTAAGAACTAGTTCCATTTTAATTTGCTGATATAAGAAAAAACAGAGTTCAGTGAACTCTATTATGCACATAGATTATAAAAACAAGAATAGAAAGTTCAGTAATTTCTACATGCCCATTAATTGACCATTTTATTACACAACTTCCTGATCATATGTGCTGTTTTATTTTATTCTAGGATATATCACATGAAAATTTCTCTTTGTAAAATAAAGAAAAACCAATTATATTTGAGTTTTAATCAAAAGGAGGAAATTTTAAAAAAACTTAAAATAATATAGATTCAGAAATAATTAAATCATTACAATTTCATATTTTTACATTTTTGAATATTTTTAAAAACCAATAGAGATTATGGAGCTGTAGTTTCTTGAAAACAAATTATCAATTTTAAATAATATATTTTAAGTTAACTTTTAATAGTCACTTGTTTCTTTTGGCTGTTAATTTCATGTGATATTCATAGTTTTTGGGGGGAGATGGGAAATTAGATCTTTAGAAACTAGGCATAGAGTGCTGAGATATCTTTGAATGGGTTGAACTTATATTGACTTACTTTTTCATTAAGTATACATAAGGACCAATATTACAGATGTTCTTACTTTAAAAAATAATTCAGGGTGAAAATAATTCATAAAACGATTTAGATATGGGCTGGGGATTTAGCTCAGAGGTTTCGCTGCCTGCTATGCAACCGCAAGGACCCGAGTTCAATCCCCAGTACCAAAAAACAAACAAACAAAATGATTTAGATACCATAGTTGTGCTTGTCTCAATGATGAATGAGGAAGTGAGTGAATGAAGGAATGAATGAATGAATGAACGAATGAAGTGCTTCTTGATTAAGCAGCAGGTGCTCTGTTTCGGTGTTTCATTTGCTTCTGTAAAGGGTGGTGCACAGTTGTGGATTTATTTGAATTGGGGAAATGAAGAGTATTTTGATCAATTAACAAGCCCACACTGCAGCTCCTTTATATTAAGTTCAAATTTCAGAGGCTAAACTTGTCCCTAGATAGCATTTTGTAAGCTTACTCGTTCTTCCCTGCCAAAAGCAATGAAACAGGAACATCTTATTTTAATTGCCATTGAATGCTTATTTAAGAACATGTGGAAGAACTTTGAGAAGAATACCTAAAATCACCTCTATTCTCTAACCTTTTACATTTTTAAGGATTAGTTTCTTTTACAAAAGCCTTTGAAGGGCTCTTTTTAAAGAAATAATGTACAATATGTTTGTATTTTCAGGGAATAAATAGTACTTACATTAATTGCATTCAGACAAAATCAGAAATTCTATTATAAACCTATTCTATTATAAACCTAAATTGTTAAAAGCTAATAATTAAAATGAAAATTTATTTTCTCATTTACAATACTTAAAGTTTTATTTAATTGCTTACTGAAATATAATTTAAAAACAAACCAAAAACTTGCTGCTTTCTGTGCACTATGAATTCATAACACTCCAAAGCATGGCCTGATTTACCAATTGGTCTCTTTATATCCATATATTCATGTGGATAATGATTCCATTGTCATAAAAACCGTGTTTAACAATTTGTATACACACTTTTTAAAACACAGAGAGAAAAATAGCATCTGAACACTAGTATACTTGCAAAGCCACTGGATTTGAAATCAGATGTGAGTCTTAGTCTTGAATGCTTAGAACATATGGATTGTATTATAAATATTCAAAATTTTTGCCACCAAAAATGAAACTTACTGACTAGATTCAATATTGCTCACATTTCTACGAGAGGTTCCCTGAAGGACATACAGCATAGTCTTATAAGCCTCTAGTGTAGTATTTCTGCATAGATGCCATGAGTTGTTTCAGGGATAATTTTAGATTGAATCATGATGATATAATTTCATTGTAATAATAATCTATTATGAAAACACATATTAGACAAATATTACCCTAATTCAGTAGTGATTAAAATATTCTTTAATTTTTGCATTTTTATATTGTTTATGTTTAAATTATGTTGAAATATTAATATTGCAGATCACAATAAACCAGAAAATATATAGGTGGTGGAAGGTGCCTGATTATTTGGAAATAATTGCTTTCCTAGTCTGTATACATCCAAGTTTAAGAAATACTGGACTACATGGTGTTTGATATTCCTTCCAGTTTTGAATACATGCCTCTGATAAAGCTAAATCACCATAGTTGCTCATTAGAAAGCAAAAAACAAAAACAAAACAAACAAACAAAAACAAAAGACCACCACTTAGTGGTGGTCTTTTATGTAGCCTAAATGTAAACCTTGGGAACTGTATGTCAGCTTTTCTCTTGCTAGGATAAAATACTGGACATAACACAATTTAAAGGGAAAAAGGTATATTTTGGTTCACAGACTCAGAAGTTTCAGTCCACAGTTGACTGGTTGAAGGCAGAGCTATCATGGCAGAAAGGAATGGCAAAAGGAAGCTGTTCAACTTACAGCAGGGAGGGAGCAAAGAGAGCAGGAACAGAGCTCCAGAGGAAGGGGCCAGGGAGCACATAGAGTTCCCAAGGTTGGCAACCCTGCTGAACCCAGACACACCTAGCCTGGGCTTTACCAAGGTCCCGGGCATCTCGCAAGACAATCATGTTGTCAATTAAGATTAATCATGACAGAAACTCTTCGTTAACTTTAGTTTTTCTTCAAAGTGCAGTTCCTTTTGTCTTGAGAAGTTCATTCTCATTAGTTATTTGAGTGATTTAAATCTTCTTTTTCAAAGACTTTTAAATGAAAGCTATCACAGAATATAAGTCATCACCCAGGATCCTCTGAAGAATGTATGCTTCCAATAATCAATTCTGTATGGTGTTGGTGCAAGGATAGAAGTAGCAGTGAAGGAAAAATAAATAGATCCAGTTATGTACAGTAAAATTGATTGTTAACAAAGATATGGAAATATTCTAAAAAGGAAAGTATAGACTTTTAAACTAACAATGCTAAACAACTGGAAATCTATTTGAGGAAAACAATAAGTTGCTATGGTGTATCTCTAAAATGCGCCCCCCCCAAAGTCTCATATGTTTGGAGGGTGAGCAGATCCTAGAGGTGCTATAACTCATCAGTGTGTTCACCCACTGATCACTGATGAGTTCAGTAGCTGAGGGCACTGTTAGAAAGCAGGGCTTGTTCAGAGAGATGAGTCACCTAAAGGGTTCATTCTTGTCCCTGGCTCCCCCTTTCTCTCTCTGTTTTCTCACTTTATTGGGGTGAACAATTTTCCCCTGCCTTACTCTTCTATTGTGCTGTTTCTGCCTTGGAGCCAGCCAGTCATAGACTGAACCCACTGGAAACTGTGAGCAGAAATAAATCTCTCCTCTAAATTGTGGGTGTTGCGTGGAGTATTGTGTCTCAGCAACAAGAAAGCTGAGTCTTGATCCTTATCTCTCACCATACACAAAAATTTAGTATGGACCATATGTCTAAACATAAAGGCCAGGGCTGGGGATTTAGCTCAGTGGTTCTGATGCCTGCCTCACAAGCTCAAGGTCCAGGGTTCGATCCCCGGTACCAATAAATAAATAAATAAATAAATAAATAGGCCAAATCTACAAGGCAACAAAGAGAAAATCTTTGTTAATTTGGGATTAAAAAATATTTCTTAGGTAGGTTATAAGAAGCATTAACTACATAAGAAAATTATAAATTGGACAATCAAAATAAAGAAACCACTCTTTTAAAGACTTCAATATGAAATGGAAACTAGAAGCCACCAACTGGAAAAGAATTCACAACATGTATATCTGATTGGTAGAAGTAGCCAACAAACATTAAAAAGTTATGAATCAATAATAAGACTAATAACCTAAATTTTAAAAAGAAGGATATGGGCAAAATATTTGAACAAATGTGTTACACAATAAGTTATATCAGTTGATAAGCACATGGAAAATGATCAACACCATTAGTCATCAGGAAAATATAAATTAAATCAATAACCACTCTACACCCACTAAACTGATTGAAAGTTGTTTTTTTAAAGATTGACAGTATCAAATTTTGGCAAGAAACTGGAGTATCAGTCTCACACGTGTTAGAGGAAACATGTGGGTACTCTGGAAATCAGTTTTGCAGTAATGTTCAAGTGAAGCATATACTTACTTTGTGAAACATCAGTTCTGTCCTTAAGAATTTATCTAATATAAGTCAATGGTATTTCCACACAAAATATTGTACAAGACCCATAATCATAATGGCTCCAAATTAGAAACAACCTAAAGTTCGGCATTAGGTGAGTGGATAGGAAACTCTATCCATCCATTGTCCTACTACTCAGCAATGAAAAAGAAAGAATTCCTGCTAAATATGGCAACAGGGATAAGTTTCGAAGACATTGTACATTCAAAAGCCAGAAAGAAATATATAGGATGTTTTGCATTTCTCTGAGATTCTATAGAATAAATAAAATTTATCTGTAGTAACTAAAAACAGACCAATGTTTGTGTAAGGCCAGGGGTGGAGAAGACTTACTGAAAAGGGCAGGCATTTCCGAGGAAATAGAAATAGTTTTTTTCTTGATTGTTATGTTAGTTACACATTTAGACATTTAGTAAAGCTCATTAAGCTGTACACTTAAAGTCATTACATTTTATTTCCTATAAATTATAATTTAATAAAGCTGATATAAAAACTATGAAGTCAGAGTAATGTTTGCTTATGGGAGTGGATTAACTTGAAATGAGCAGAAGGAAACTTTGTGGAATGATCAAAATATTTTACATTTGGACTGGAGTAGCTGTCACTCTGTTGTACAGATTTGTCAAAATTTACCAAACTGTATTATTAAGGTCTACTCATTTTATTTTATGCAAATTATTTTTCCATTAAATAAATAGTTACTCCAAGAAATAACATACATAAAGAAAGAAGGTAGTATTTTCATGTCTCTCTTATTAGCAAAGATATAAAATATATATCTATACATGTGTTTTTATTATATATGTGTATATATGTATCAGGCATATATATACACACACACAGACAAGTTTGGTATCATGGATACATTAATATTTTGATAGGAGTACAAATTAGTAGATTTCTTGAATGAAATTTGCCAATATTTATTAAGCTTCTGAATATGTATATTCTTTGATCAAGTAATTGCACTCCTTCAAATCTATACTAACGAAACACTCAGAAGTACAAAGATATTCATTTCCAATAACTTATAATTTAGAAAATTGGAAAGAAACCTGAATGTCCAAAAAAGGAGGATAGAATTATATAAATTACGGCACATATTATGTGGTTGATTACATAGATATTAAAAGATGTTTCCAAATAATTTGAATAGTATAAGAAAATACTGTTGAATACTTAGCAGAAGGAAAATATATTAAATAACATTTAGAATATTATATGTGTAATATGAAATATGAATATAAAAATGTAAAGAGTATATACATAAATAGTAAGAGTAGTCATCATGGAGGGATAGGGTTGACATTATTTTCTTCAGTTTTCTGGATTGCCTATTAATAATTTCCAGTATCCATTTTAATCATTTTAAAAGGTCCAAAGTAGTAGGGGAAATGGGAGGGGAAGGAGAAAGGAAAGAAGGGAAAGGAAAAATTATGAGAAAAGGAAAAAATGGAAACAAAGTCTTTGTAAATAGGGAAAGGTGGAGGGGAGGGAATGGGGAAAAAATAAGAACCAAGATACATCATGTACAGGTACAAGTACCCAATGATAAATGTAAACATATTGTATACCTAAAATGTACCAATAAAAGAATTTAAGCAAAATAAATTTCCAGTATTTTGTGGGGAAGCCAGATTAAAATTATGTTATTACACCAACATAATTCTCATGTTAAAATTTGTAAATGTAAATATAGTACCAATGATGCTAGAATTCTATAATGGAAATACATCTAAATATATATCCCACATAACTGTAAAACATGATTAATGTTTTTGACTTACAGATGAAACATGAATACAGAGGGAAAAAGGGTACAGTATTATTTTTATTGGTTTGAAATATATTTCTAGCCCTTTCTCTTTAATTGCTATAACTGCTAGAAATTAACGTCTATGTTTTCTTTTGGAGAAGGGATTAATAAGCCATATAAAATAAGTTTACTTTTCTTCTTTAGGATTCAGTACTCAATAATATGACAGACACAGTTAAATACTCACCCAATACTCATATGCTTCCTCACAACGTCAGTTAACATGACCATGTGATGAATTCTGTCTAATGGAGTTACTCATCAGATTTTTCTTGCCCTTCTGCAGTAAACTAGAGCCACATGTTAAGATTGAAACTGTAAGGCATTCTGCATGGAGATGGACTAATCAAGGGAGTCACTAATCAGCAACAGAATAATATATATATTTTTGAAAAATGGATCTTATGTTAAGCCACTGAAATTTCAGGATTTTTTACTTCAGTTTCAACTAGCAGTAAGTATATACCAATGAAAACAATACTACAACTTAAGACTGCTATAAAAACAACAAAGAAAATCTTAAAATCCGTGGTTTAGCTTATTAGGTACCAAGAAGTAAAAAACAGCACATACAAAGGCTGGAAAGATGGTGGTCCTTATTATACTGTCGCAAAATTCTTGTTAAAATTTGTTGACATGACATGGTACTATGGGGTACATTTGGCAAGTTATATCATAAGGAAAAAGAACAGATTTTGGAAAAAATTGTCTAGGATATAAGTAAAAGTGAAAAGAAATAAAGACAGTTTAGAAATTTAAGGCCCTATAAAATTGGAAAAAATGACTGATTCTAGACACCCACCCATGAGAGAGGATTTAAGAAAACTCTTTTCAATAAATGTAAAATGGACAGTTGGTTAAAATGATAAACCAGAAACATCAGATAAAGTGTATGCTTCAGACCTACTTTTCTAATGGGTACAAGATACTCACTAGAAAGTCAAGCAAAAGAACTATGGGGAAAAAATGGTAAAATGTACTCTCACCTCTAAGAGTGATGGTTAGTTATGGCTCATTGATATGACTGCAAACAAAGGGAAAGACTATTGAATTTTTTAAATCAAGTTTTGTTTGCAAAAATCATGAATTTGATCCAAAGTATTTGTGATGATTCAAAACATAATAATCCCTATTTGTTTAATTGGAAGCATTTTTCCTCAGTAGTATATAAAATAATGATCCTTACAATGGATAGTGTTTTATATATTACATGGTATATATTTCAGTTAGATTTATGTATCAGTTAGAATCCTGTCAACATAAGTGACTCACTTCACTAAACAGTAAAGAAAATTATCTACTTAAATTTTTCAGCGTGATTTAGGTAAACCTTAAGCCAGGGATTGATAATGCCATTAAGGAATTGGTTTTCTGCACCTACATCCTGCCTTTCACATTATGGGCTTCATCTTTAGATTCAGTTTCCATGTCACAATGATTCTCAGCAGCTGCTGGGACTACTGTCTTCTTTTTCCATATTCACCAGGATAGAGTGCAAATTTCCCCCCAGGATTCCAAAAGAGCACATAACTGTGATTTAAGTCACATGTTCTACCCTTGGATCTCCAAAGAAGAGAAAACTCTTGTGCAAGAAAGAGACTGGAAAAGCATGCTAGGAAGGCAATCACAAGTGAAAGAAAATACATTCATTTGCCAAAGGTTGAAGACTTGTTAATTCCCTGTACATAATCATCACACGTATCAGTGTTCTTGGACCCTACTTCCATATGCATACACCTGCATTTGTTTGCTGAAAAACTTTTCATCTTCAAAACTTTCTTTTTCCACCAATGAAACAGGCCATAAGTGGTAGGAACTCCAGGTCCCCAGTGCCATGAATAAATACTCCAGGACACAGCTCCTTTGCTCTTTGCACTATATCATTCTAAGATTAAGCATGACCCTGGATCCTAGAGGATAAAATTCCAATAACCTGCAGTGATAGATTTTGATAATATATCCTTTTATTGATTGCTTTCTCACCTCTGTTTCACTTCTCCAGTCTTGTTCTGATATTTTCTTCTTCTCCTAAAGAAAGTCTGGCACTTATATTCTTGGCTCAGAATCTGCCTCCTGGGAAACCAAAACTCAGACACTGATATTAAAGTTTCACCTTCCCCTACTCATCTCAAATGGTATTTATTTTTCAAGGTATCTCTGGAACTCAGTTTTCTCCTGAACATAATGGAGATAATAATGTCTGGCCCACTTTCCTTGACAGGACCATTATGAAGGACAAATTAAGATAATGCACGTTAAAATGTTTTCTAAGTTATGGTACAAATGAGCATTACCTCATTATGATTACTATATATTTTAGAAAAGTCAAAGCCCTCAATTATTGGCAAGTAAATAGTAAAATACATTCATCTGTCTCAGGATCTTAGGCAATGCCTTCTGCCTTCCCTTGAAATCAAAAGGACAAGAATTAATAAAAAATCATATGATTCATCACAAAGAGATTACCTAAGGCATCCATTTGTGTAGGCAACAGATGCCCATTTATTTGTTGTTAATACCCAAAAAGAGTCATAAAGTAAATAGGTAAAAAATGTTGGAAAAGGGCAAAAGGAAACCAACATTAATATTTCAACATTATACTTTAGAAGGATTTTTGCTTGGATTTTTACATTATTTCTATAGTATACCTGTAATTGATTTATGCATATGACTAGGGATTAAGATTCACTTTTTTCATGAGTATGTAATCATTTGTCCTATGCTTGAAAAACTTCTTTAAATACTTCTTGTCCTGAATAAGTGCTAGCAATGAAACTCCTTATTTATACTTGCCTAACAATTCTTTATCCTCATTTTTCAAAAGTTTTTTTATTTATCTTCAATTTTAAAAATTCTTCTGGATTGACAGGGTTTTTTTAGGCAGTTTAAAATATTCCTTCATTATCTTCTGGCTGGCATAGCTTCTGAAAATATGTCTGCTGTAATTCTTGTTTTTATTTTTCCTTTTAATTAACATGTAATAATTATATATATTTATAAAGTACCCTGTGATATTTCAATATACAATGTAATTAATATTTCCTTCTTATTTATTTTGAGGTAGGCAGTTCCTCTTTCCTAGCCTTTCATAAACTATATAATAGTTTTTTGTTGTTGTTTTTTTGTTTTTTTGGTACCAGGGATCGAACTTGGGTCCTTGTGCTTGCACAGCAGGCATTGAAACCACTGAACTAAATCTCCAGCCCCTATAATAGGTTTTTGTAAATTATAATTATCCCATGATACTAATTTTATTTAGTTAGTATTTATTTACTTGCCAATGGTAAAAACAAGAAAATCAGTTAGCAGTTCATTACCACAATCCAATGATTTTAGCAGTCATTTGGAAGTTTACAAATTGAGAGCATGTATGGCTTCTAAATTATATTTATTGAAGCTGGTACTGTGATTGATTTGCCTGGAAATCAAAGATATCTCTATACTACAACTTTGGTACGTATGTATTTGTTTTAATACTTCAAGATCCCAGTTTTTACCTGTGGGATGTTGTTTATCTTGAGTGTATAAGATATATGGTTTCTAGATAAAGTATACATCAATTGTCAGTGTCAAACCAGTGCCAGAGGCATTGCTTTCTCTGTGACTTGACAGTGCCTGGTGGTTTCTAGCAATCACATAGCATGAATATTTGTTGTGCTTACTTTTCAATCCAGAAGAAATTATATTGAACCTTGGATTTTTTTCAATGTTTTACTCAGAAACAAAAGTTAATTGCTTCAAAAAAAAAAAGTACTCACTGACAGTATGTATTGAAACTAGGATTTAGGTCCAAAAAAGTAAAAGTAGTTAAGAAGGTAGAATGAATTTTGAATTTAATTGAAACTTGTGGCAATTTAAAAATTGGGATAGTTTCTTTTCTCAAGTGGGTTTTGGTTCAGCTAAGCCTGTCATTCTTGTCCTCAACTGATTTCTTGTGTGGAATGATCTATGTATATATTTTCTGAAGTGCTCTAGAAAATAAAAAAAAATTCTAGAGAAGTTGTAGGCTTCTCAACTACTGTCCAGATGTCTTGAAAAAATAATTATAGTAGAACAAAATATTTATGTCAGCTTATCAGCAGTATATGAGGAAAGTTGTTCATTGTTTCTTATGTTGCCTATATCCATGTAAAGTCATTGTTGCCAAGAACTTTTATAAATTATCATGTCCTGTTTAAGTCATGTTGGTTATAGATTTTGCCAAAGGAATTACCTCATTGGCAGAAAAATCATAGACTTGGTAAGTGAACTTCACTTCAAAAGCTCATTTAGCAAAATAGCTTTGAAAATGTACCTTTTGTTTTGCAGTGGACAATTTTCTTTAAATAAAATCTTGTGCAGAAATGCAACATACAAAAGAAGAGAAGGGGCACTACTCTTGATAAGGAATGGTAGCAACACTGTGTACCATTCCTTCTCCACTAGTATTTGCAATATTACAAAGAAAGAGTCACTAGAATTTACAATAAACTGGAGATGGTAGTACAAGCCTATAACCCCAGCAACCTGGGATGTAGTCAGGAGGATCTAAAGTTCAAGCCCAGCCTGAGTAATTTAGCTAGTTAGTGAGATCCTATCACAAACAAACAAACAAACAATAAACAATAAATAGGGTTAAGGATATAGCTCATTGTGAAGGCCCCGGCTTCTTCAATCCCCAGTATTACCACCAAAAATTAAATAAACAAATAAAATGAAGTACAAAAACAATTTATAATAAACTTGCTTCAAGTTTGCACAAAATTCTAAACCAAGATGTCCATTAACTATATTAAAAAATGTTTTCCAAATTATATTCATCCAAAGAACACAGTAGAAATGTAGGAGAAATGTACCATTTCCCTATCAGCATGAAATTGGATATATAATTCATTATATAATATCAAAAAAATTCAGAGAATCTCAAAAAGTGCCTAGTATTTTAAAATCACATGTAAGCACTGCCCTTGATTTATACATAAAATACCTGTTTGAAATGATGAACTACATTAAGATTTATCTTTTTAAGCAAAATAGTATTCCTAACAATCATGAAACCAGACATGCATATTTTTAGATATATGTGTCAGAAATTTTTTTGGTACTGGGGATCGAACTTGGGACCTTACACTTTCAAGGCAGGCGGTGGAACCACTGAACTAAATCCCCAGCCCAGATATGTTAGGAATTTGGACCTGCACATGGCTGCCCATGTTTATTGTGACAGCAGAGACATACCCTAATGCAGGCCCTTCATTTTTATTTTTTATTTTCAAAATTATTTTCTTTTTTTTTTTTTTGGTACAGGGGATTGAACTCA
>NW_004624821.1:4421121-4432766 GCF_000247695.1 Heterocephalus glaber | reverse complement strand
TTCTAGACTTAATTGACAATTTCAGTAGAGTAGCTGGATACAAGGTCAAAACTCAAAAAACAATAGCCTTCTTGTACACAAATAACAGACTCACTGAGAGAGAAATTAGGGAAACAATTTCTTTTACAATAGCATCCCCAAAAATGAAATATCTAGGAATCAATCTAACAAAGTAAGCAAAAGACCTCTATACTGAAAATTACAGCACTCTGAAAAAAGAGATAAGAGGATATAAGAAAATGGAAAGGCATCCTTTGTTTTTGGGTAGGAAGAACCAATATAGTGAAAATGGCCATACTTGCAAAGTGGCTATACAGATTCAATGCAATCCTGATGAAATCCCAACAGTATATTTCACAGAACTCAAGAAAACAATTCAAAAATTCATTTAGAACTAGAAGAGACCTAGAATAGAAAAGCATTATAATTCTAGGCAACAGGGTCATGGCAGGGGTTATCACAATTCCCAACTTGAAACTATACTACAAAGCTACTGTGATAAAAACAGCATGGCAAAAAAGACCCAAAAATCAGTAGAATAGACTAGAAGATACAGAAACAACTCCAGACATACTCAGCCACCTCATCTTTGACGAAGAAGCCAACCACCCTCACTGGAGTAAAGATAGCCTCTTTAATAAGTGGTGTTGGAAAAACTGGATTTCAACTTGCCAAAGATTAAAACTAGACCCCCATCTTTCCCCATGCACTAAACTAAAATCCAAATGGATTAAAGATCTAAATATTAAAACAGGAACACTAAACTTGCTGGAAGATAAGTTAGGTACAATTCTTAAAGACATTGACATAGGAACAGGCTTTATGAACAAATCCTCAGTAGCATGGCAACTAGCACAAAGTACCAACAACTGGGATATCATCTTATTAAAAAGCTTCTGCACTGCAAGAGAGACCACCAACAGAGCTAAGAGACAACCTACAATGTGGGAAAAAAATTTTACCAGCTGTTCCTCAGACAAAGGTCTACTATCTAGAATATATAAAGAACTAAAACAAATCAGACCCCAAATATAAAGACCCAATTCAAATATGAGCATCTGAAATGAACAGACACTTCTCAGACAAAGAAGTAAAAGGAGCAAATAAACATATGAAAAAATGTTCCACATCACTGGTCATTCTAGAGATGCAGATGAAAACAACACTGAGATTCCACCTCATCCCAGAAAGAATGGCTGCTATCAAGAAATCAATCAATAACAAGTGATGGTGGGGGTGTGAGGAGAAAGGAACCCTTCTCCATTTTTGATAAGAGTGCAGACTGGTGCAACCACGGTGGAAATCAGTATGGAGATACCTCAAAGAACTAGGACTAGAGATTCCGTTTGACCCAGCTATTCACCTGCTGAGTATCTTCCCAAAAGAATTAAAAGAATCATACCACAGTAATATATGCTCACCTATGTTTATAGCAGCACAGTTTGTAATAGCTAAAGCTTGGAAACAGCCCAAATGCCCATCAACTGGAGATTGGATAAAGAAGATGTGGTTTTTCTATAAAATGGAGTACTACTGAGCCATAAAGAGTGAGAAAATAGAGACATTTGTAGTTAAGTGGATGCACATTGAGGCCATACTCTTAAGTGAAATAAATAGAACACACATGTGTAAATACCAAATAGTTTCTCTGGTGTGAAAAACTAAAAGTGTAAATAAGGGTCAGAATGTATAATTGATATTGTGAAATAGGAAGAAAAGGTTTAAAGGAGTAGGGGAAGTAGGAGGGTAGGGAAAAGAAAAAATATGAGAAAATGGAAAAATGGAAACAAAGTATTTGTAAATAGGGAAGGGTGGAGAGGGTGAAGGGAGGGCAGGGTAATGGGGAAAAATAAGAACCAAGATACATTATGTAAAGGTACAAGATCCCAATGATAAATGCAACTGTATTGTATACCTAAAATATACCAATAAAAGTAATGAAAAAATATATATAATGAGAGAGAGAGAGATTGTTAGAATGTGATCAGTCCTATGGGGAGAAAATAGAACAAATCAGATTGGTAAAATAGGATTGGAGGAGAAAGGATATAGTATACAATTTTAAATAGGATGGTCAAACTAGGTTTTATTGAAAAGATTAATTTTAAGGAAAATAACAAGGAATGAAGGAGCTATCCATGCTCACGATCATAAAACATTCCAGAGAAAGTAGCCAGCCAGTACAAACACATTAGGAATAGAACATGCTTGGAGTGTTCAAGGTTGAGTACAAAGGTCACAGTGGCCAGAACATAAAGGACATAGTGGAGCACACTAAGAGATAAGGCTGGGGTGTGAGGGCTACAGACCACTGTGAAGATCCAGTCTGTCTAGAACATCAAGAATGAGTTGCTCCATGTAAACAAGGCAGTGCTCTTTTCTTTCAAAACCTACAAAATGAAAATTCAGCAATAGTTGAAGTATCTGGCATTATTTCCTTCCTAACACTTACCACCACTTGCAATTATGGTTGTTCATTTTTTAAATTGTGTATTTTACTAGTGCTACTAAAACATAAGATTGTGAAAGCAATGATCTGTTGTTATTTCATCTTTGAATCTGCAAAACTAAGAGTACCTGCTACAGAGTATATGTTCAAGTAATATTTTTGACTAAAGAAATTCATAGGTGAAAACAATTATGAATAAAAAGAAATCAATATGACTTCATTATTTATAAAATATGTCTATATAGTTACCTTATTTTAGATTTACAAAATTGTGAATTTACTAATATTACTATTCCATATTATAGAGGTAGCAATGGGACAGATGCAGGTGAAGAGGGGTAATTTTAGGGAGTTTTCAGTTTTTCTTTCCGTAATGTGATTTTGAAAAACACTGCAACATACTGCATGTTTTACCTTAATATCTAAAGAAATTTCAACATACATTCAAATAATTACAAATAATGTATTTTTAATGTAATGAAATCTTGCTACATTAGTTTTATAGAGTATATAACAAGGCAAATTTAAGAGCAATTTGATACCCACTATTGTCCTTAAATAAATATGTATATATTTGTATATGCTTTTTTTTAACAGTTAGAAACCTCTACAAACCTCTATGTTTTTCCTCTTTCTTTCTTCAACTAAAATTTAGATTCCATATATCTCTTTTAAAATTTTATCTTTTAAAAAAAATTATCTTTAAATAAATTTTAGGCTTGAAAGGTTTGAGTTGATCATTCTATCAGTATTCTTTGAAAAAAACTGCACATATAAATTGAAATTTAAATATTTTATTTCTCATGACAAGGTTCCAGATTGAATTATCTTTATATTAATTATGAATATATAGCTAATAAAGGTGACATAGATATATTAAAACATAAATAAACCATGTATTGGTGGACACAATACCTGGCACTCACAACTTAAAGGAGGAAAAGTTTAATTTACCTCAAGTTTTCAGGTGATTCAGTCCATGGTCAGCAGGCTCTAACACAGAAATCTCCTGGGGGAAGGGTGACGGTGCAAAGCTGCTTGGATTGTGGAAGACAGAAAGAAGAACAGGGGGACAATCCCAGAGAGGAATAAGCTAGGGACCATATGTAGTACCGAGGCAATGCCTGATGATCCACCCAGACACATCCTCCAGCATGCTTTACTAATCTAGTGGCCATTCCTTAATCTAATGAAGTTGACAAATTTTAATCTACTGAAGTTGAAGTGACTTTGTGAAGTTAAAAGTCACAAAAAATAAGCATAACATTCATGTTGTATTTCTTAAGCAGATGGATGAAGATTTTCTTTACGCATGTGGGGTAAATTTTACTTTTAAAAAACACAGGTTTAGCATTAGTTTTATTCCTATTTAAAATTTAGATATAGATTCTAAAAATTCATGTGTGCATAAAAAGAGATGTGAAAGGAAAGATTTACATTACAAGCTATGACCCTACAACTCTTCGACAGCTCTTCCGTATTTCATTACAAAAATTTCAGTGACTTTTTGTCAAAAATTTTTGTTAATAATCTATAAACCAATAACTCACTTAGATGAATCAGAGCAGAACAAGGAGGCACCCAAGCTGAGAAGGAGTTTGCTCCCTTAGTTTTACACTTACAGATTCACTTTTTCAGTTCCTACACCCACATTTAGAAATGGTTCTCTGCTTCTTGCTCTGGAGGATTTTCCACCTGGGCTATACAGCATAGTAATATGAGGCATGAGTGAAAAGTATACGGGGAGTAGTTTTAAAAAGGGAGATGAGTAAGCATTTTCATGAAACATTCTCAAGGAGGTTAATTTTAGATGAGAATCATATAGAAATTGAAGCTTTAGAATTCAATTCTTTTAAAAATGTCCTCATTCAGTGATTTCCACACTCCAGTTTGAAGACTGCTCCTAAAAGACTGGCTACAGACTTTACCAAAGTAGGCAGATGACCATAGAGGGTAGTAACCAAAAATACAGTCTAGAACAGATCTCAAAGAAATTGTGAGGCATAGAGACAAAATAATTGCTTTAGAGCAAGGATGCAAAGTGGATCAAGCAGGGAATTCAGGTCAGAAGTTCTGAAACTGCTGGCTGTTGAGGATGGAGATGACAATGGAAAGGGGAGGGATGGAGTTAGGGTCTGTGGCAGGAGTTCACTGGGAAATCGTTTGTGAAACCTCTAGCATGATATGAGAAGAAGAAAACAGAAGAGGAGCAGTGTGAAGAAAATTCATATTCTTTTATATTTTAGTTTTAATAGTTTGATTTGATTGTAGTAAAAAAAGAAACAGAAAGAAAGCAAAATGGACATGCATTATTTTTATTAATCTTTAAAACATCATATTGGGAATATTTCCTATTATCTGTTTATAAACTAATGAAATTATATGTAGAAGAAATGAATAGATCTAATAAAAGTATTTATTTCTCCTGTTTGGAGCATATAATAGTGTAACTAAAATTATGTTTCAGAGTATAAATATTTTAAGAATATCCTACAGTTCTTTTTCTTTATTGTCTACTATCAATTAGCGCTTCCTGAACTATGCCATTATCAATAAACTTCAAAGGAATGAGTTTCATTGATAAGAAGGCATTACAAATATCCAGCTTGGCTTATCAACATAGATAATAGAAAAGGAGGGGAGCCTTCCCAGAATTCGCATCGTTCAATATTTACTTTGGAAAATTATGTTTAGTTCATGACAGCAATGATTTTCCAATTATACTAAGTTAGCTGAAATGCAGTTCTTCAGTACCCAACAGTATCTAACTTATAATCAAGGATCCATTTCTACTAGTACAATATAAATCTTTTTTGCAAGTTTATCTCAAACACCTGTGTCTGGCTCACAAACAGATACCCACATGATTTCTTTAAAGGGAGAAGATATGCAACCTAGTGTATGACTGAGCTATGTCTGAAGGCTTTGGAATGCCCACAGCACAAACACTGATTAATTAAGAAGTGAAGTAGTCTAAGCTTAGCAAGAGAGCAAGAGTTCCAAATTCATATACCACTATACTGACTCTTCTTTCTGGCTTATCAGCCTTCTTTCTTTCTTTTTTTCTTTCTTTCTTTCCTTCTTTCTTTCTTTCTTTCTCTCTTTCTCTTGTAACTACTTTATTAGTTCTTCTTTCTCCCTGAAACTGTGAGAAAGGACAAAGACAGGTGTATAAAAATTTCAGGACTGTGCTGTTTGCACTGTTTTTAGCCAGTGATTCATTTCAATAGACATGACTTATAGAGCCAATATTCTCAGTTAAAAAAGATTCTTCTAGGGCCAGGGATTTAGCTCAGTGGCTCTGCACCTGCCTCACAAGCACAAGGTCCTGAGTTTGATTCCCGGTACCAAAAAAAAAAAGTCTCTCTATTACATCTTTGTATTTCAGCAGTCATCATGACATTTAAGTAAGTTTATGCCATTGTGGGTAGAAAAACTGTCAGGGTAGAAAATGTGATATGTGCTATAATGGGAATTGTAGAAGAACAGAGGACAGAACATATAACAATTCTGTTTTGTTTAATGAATAGGCTGTGGGTTTGGAGAAGATTTTACAAAGAGATGTGAAATTTGGGTCCATTCTTGACAGGCAGAGCTGAAAAGAAGTGGAGAGGATGTTCTAGACCATAGTTGTCAGACTGTAACACTGGTGCAGGGCCTAGACTTTCTGATTGAATACCTGTGTAATAGGTTCTAGTACTTCCCCAACTCATATTGACTGCTGGCCTGGAAACAGTACTTTGAGACCTGTTTTCTAGGCAAAGGAAACTACAAATATATAGATCAATTGTGTGCCAATCCCTCCTTTTCCTACCATCACTGTCTATAGCACACAGCCAAACAATGGGCAAAGAAAAGTGTATTGTGTCATCTCAAAAGTTAATCAGGTACTTACAAGTCATTGTTTTGAGATTTTAGCTCGACTTGTACAAGACTAGTGAAACAACAGATTACTCAGTAATGACTAGCAGTTTCTTAGTCCCCAATAGGACTTGCAAATCACAGTTTGAAAGCTGGAGAAGGAAGATGAGATGTAGAGACAAAAAAAAGTGCTTAATATAAGTGTGAATACACTTTTTTTTGGGTACTGGAATATCTTTGTGGGGGATGCGACAGACAATCATCATCTTTCTGAGTTTTAACTTTACTATAAAAATTTGAGTTACTCATTGTTTTACAGAGGTGGATGCTGTCAATATGTGTGCAATTATATGTGTCTGTGACCAATTATTTACTCAAAACTTGAAAAAAAGAAGCATAGCTGCAAATAATGGTAGTTATTTTGAACAAATTTAGTCAGGTTATGCCCAGCCTGAATTGTGGGGGGATCCTACAATACCAAAGTCAACTTGAACAATTTTTCAGGAATCTCCAAGAAAATATTTTAGATTGAAAAACAGAATTGAATCTAACAACCTATGGGTACAAGGTAGGGTCATCGTGATTGTTAATCTGAAGTAAGAAATTGTGAGGACCCCAGACAGACCACTCTTAACACTAAGGAGCAAAAAGCAGTTTTTAATGCTGGTGTATCAGTGAGTGACTCCTGTCAGTCTCAAGAGCGCCAAATAGAAGTTTGCTCTTCTTTATATACCTCTTTTTACATCTACAAGGCTTACTTTCATTGGAGTTTCCCTGGGAATATAGCACACAGGATTTACACAAAGAAGAGCAGTGGGTGTGTATGTCGGGGGAAGCAAAAGAGTTCTGGCAGGACTTTCTGGGTCCATTACATTCTTTTGGTGACAGATTACAGAAGTTGTCATGGTTACTCGGGTTAATTACACAAAGAGCATGATTACCTACTTAACCAATAGTTGCCTAATAACACAGTTAACCTATAGTTGCCCAATTCTATTTGGGGGGGAGGGATAGTCTTCTCTCTCAAATCTTCAAGGTCAACTTCACCAGGTTAGGAAACAGCGAGTGTCTGAGCAGGTAATATAGGCATGACCTTGGGTACTATATATGGTACCTCATCCATTCCTCTCTGGCACTGTTCCCTTGTTCTGCTTCCTGGCTTCCGTGAACTAAGCAGCTTTGCTTCGCCATGCCCTTCCATCATGATGTTTCTGTCTTGGAGCCTGCCATCAATGTACTGAATCTCCCGACTACCCATAAGCCTGAGCTAAATTAAATCTTTCCTCCTCTAAGTTATGAGTGTCAGGTATTGTGTTTCAGCAACAGGAAACCTGACTTAATACAGTGAACTTACTCTCTGAAAACAAATAAACCCAAAACAAAGAACAAGGTTGGGACATGGGGCATACCTCTAAATATATTCTCTGTGAAGGGTTTTAATTTGAGGTCACTGCTCCCTTCAACTATGGAAAATTCTTTTACCTTATAGTTTTATGTACTTTCCCTTACATTTAACTTGCTTTAGTGTTACCTAAGCCTTTGATATAGTCTAATACAACTATGTGATAATCTTCTCAAAGGAAATAAAAATGGAACCGTAAGGATAAAAGGAGTCTCAGTTTCAAACAAACAATTCTTTCCAGAGTCTCCTTCAGCAGCCTCTGCACTCTCCATCGGTATTACAAGGAGGGCTGGGACGCGAATGCTGTGTACCAACCTGCTGCAAAGTAAGCAGTTACAAAGTGGCCCAGTCTGTGGTACATGGGCGAGAGGAGCACTCAGCATGGGATGCTGGGGCTGGGTGGATAACATGGGAGCAGGTGTGAAACTATTCTCATGTGTATGCATTTCTACTATATGTGAGAAGTTGGTGAATAAATGCAGTGAAAAACATCCTGTTGAAAATTTTAATAAAATAAAAGTACATTGCTTAGTATCCTACTCAGTGCCTTGGAAGAGACTCCTGACAATAAATGAGTTTGAGATTTGACTCGCAGTAAATTTACCAGTCACATTGCTCCACTTTAGTCAGGATCTCAAACTGGTACTTCACTCTCCTGAGTCCTGTTTGTGCCTCAGTTTAACAGATCCTCATCTGGATGAATGATAAGGAATTGAGCACATCTGTTAGGAGTGGAGGATGTATTTCAGAGGGACAGCACATAATTAGCAAAGAAGACACTCTAAATTTAATCCCCAGCACACACAAAACTCAAAACCTGAACTCATCCATATACTGACATCTTAGAACTCCTTCTATTTATAGCATGTCTCTTCATTTCTTTATAGGATCTTTAATGGAAAAGCATTTTATTGTAATGTCAAATCTCTATGATGTTCAGCATGTTTTTATGAGTTACATTTTTTTACAAAAATTATTTCTTCATCCTGAGGTCATGCTTTTTATTCTGTTGTCTTCTGTAAGCTCTAAAAGTGTTCATTTGACACTCTAGCCTTTAATACATTTTGATTTTATTTTAATCCAGCACAATTTTTAATTAATATTACTGATGTGAAATGGCAGTCCTAGCATAAAACAAATTGTCATTTGTATATAATTTTGTTTCTTCGATTATTTTCCATTACTTCCATTATTTTGCTTAGCTCCAAAATTACCGTGTTGTTCTAACCACAACAGCTTCTCATGCCATTCTTGACCTTTACTATTATCTTATTTCTTCTTGGTCTTTTGATTTTCCATTTATAAATAGAATTTTTTGATAAGTCTAATAAAATGCTGTTGAAAATTTTATTAGAATTCTAGGGATCTACAGATCAATTTGAGAAAAATATCATCTTCATAATATTGCCTCCTGGTCTGTAAAATGGTATGCTGTTTTATCACTTAAAATTTCCATAATGTCTATCCACAAGATTTTCTAATTTTTTCAGAAAGTTATTAAAGTTTTGTTAAGTTTATTTCTAGGTTCTATATATTTTATGCTATTTTCTATTAAATTTTCTAACTTAGCCCCGGAATATGGACATTTAGTTAATTTTTCATAATAGAATTTTAATCCAGCAATATTGCTAAATCTTTTTCTTAATTGTAACAATTTATTTGTTGATTATTTGATGTTCCATATAATAAAATTATCTCCTTTGCAAATACTAGGTTTATTTTCTTCTTTGGAAATCTTTCATTTTTTAAAAATTCTATCTTCTTACTAACTGCCTAGAATTTCTGGTACAATTCATTCGAAGAACAAATAATGGACATTCTTGTTTGATTCTGATTTTAACTCCATAAAATTAGTAATTACAAGAGTCTTAAATATAATGCTTATCCCACATGTTTTCTCATTCTTTCTTCATCTTTTTTTTGACAAATTATATTTCAGAATTATGTCCATTTTAAAGTTATCACAAATTTTTTAGAAAATGAAAATGGTTTTTCTACTTGAGGGTCTATTACATAAGCATTTCAGGGAAGAATATAGCTACATAAAATCATCAGAAATGTAACTTCTTAATCTTTCTCCTTCACCATACCTCGTATGGATTATCCTCAAGATCATTTCATGACCCAAAAAAGGCTGTTGGACCACAATCATGGAAGTTCTGGAAGAAAGAGGAGCAGGGAAGGAATGAAATCATTGCTATCAAGAAGCTTTCTCAGAAGCCTCACAAAGCACTTGTTCTTATATTTTATGGGCAATTAGCTAAAGAAATGCAGGGTTTTTTTTTTCTGGTAGGCCACACTGATAGCCCCCTAAAATTGAAATTATTAAACTAAGAAAGAAGGGGATAATGGGCAGTAACTAGGCAAGTAGAACTCTCTGCTTTCATCAGGTTAAGGAAGTTCCAAACTATTTTTGTTTAGTTAATATTGTGTTTTTCTGCATCTACTCAGATGGACACTTTTCCCTTTAATAATATTAATGTTATGAATCACAATTAATTGATTTTCTAATTCAAATGTACTTTGCACATCTGGATAAACTTAAGTTGGGTGTGATATATCTCTGATGTACATTGCTGCATTATTGGATGGGGTAGGGCCCAGCAATGTTTTCCAAGTTCTCATTTGTCCTCATCTATTAATTGGTCAGGACAATTGGTGGATGTGAAAGATTACAGTTTATTTTAGGGCAGAAATAAGAAGAAGAGAAGAGAAAAGGGAGAAAGCACAAAACAAGTGCTTAGGGAGAAAAGGATGCTTTGAAAAATAGAGAGAAGACGTGTCCTGAAACCAGAACGGAGCAAGAACAAGAAGGCTGTGCCCCCAAAGTCCATTGCTGCTCTCCTTTTATGTCTTCTTTGATTGTTGATCCAGGTGGTCTCACTTGATTACTTTCTGTGTGCTAGAAGATTGACCTTAGGTGCTAGATCGATATCAAGTGCCACGGTGATGCGTGTTCTCGTATCAGAAGATTGGTGCTGAGTGCAGGGCTTGATCCCGTGTCAGGCTCAGGCACTGCTGTTCAGTGCCCATGCTTAATAAGCCTTCTCAATTGATAGGTTGTGCCCAACAGCTCAGCCATGTTGTGATACCTGGTCTCCTACTACAATTGGAATTGACTTGTTAATATTTCTTTTGTGATTTTTTTCATATATAGTAATGATTAAGATCAGGTAACAATTTTTTTTTCATTTTGGCTTTGCTGATTTGGGTATCCATTTTATATCTTATCATAAAATTAAATTTAAGATTCAAGTTATTTATATCTTGAAGGTTTGATAGAGTTTTCTGGAAAAACTAGTTTTGTTCTAGAATTTCCTTTGTAAGATTTTAATTGATTAGCATTTTTAGTTCTTTTATTACAATTTTTATTTCTGATTCCTTTAACATAAGGACTTCTCAAGTCATTTATTTTTCTAAAATGTTACCAATTTCTTTTTTACAAGGATCAAGAAAAAAACAGCTCACATCTTAAAACCCATCCATTAAGTCTAAGGTAGTCCATCTTTTCTTCCTAAAGGAAAATTTTAAAAGTATATCATTAGGATCAGCTACTTGTTCCAGGACTAAGCCTTTGATCATGGCTTCAAAGTATATGATAGGTTCTACTTTAAGTGGCAGATAATAAATCTATCTTGAAGTGCCATGTCTAGGACATCTGGATTCAGGGAACCGCAGACTTCCCCTTCTGTCAGAAAGTAGCTCTACCATTGACATTGCTTTGGTCTCTAGCTACACTTCATGCTCACAGCTGGAATCATTCACTGAGCTTTCATCCACTGTGTAATGATAGTTTTTCTTTTCAGAATATGCTCATTCCATTTAAAATTCTTCCAATCCCACTCTTGGACAACTTCTATTATTTTCTATTATTTTTTTAAAAATCTCAGCTCAGGCACTAATTTATATATGTGTGTGTGTGTGTGTGTGTGT
>NW_004624821.1:4383850-4406018 GCF_000247695.1 Heterocephalus glaber | reverse complement strand
AGAACCAAGATGCATCATGTAAAGGTACAAGTTCCCAATGAGAAATGTAAATGTGTTGTATACCTAAAATGTACCAATAAAAGAATTTAAGTAATTTTAAAAAAAGAAAATATGTTGCTATATGAATTTAGATTTTGTTGTTTCATCAAAGTATAATTCAATGATGATATTTCAGAATCAATTGTCTTTGCTAGTTACTGTATAAATCACTCCCTTAGATTTTGCTGAGAAAAATGCAGGGTTTTACAGAACGCTTTTTTTCTTTGGTACCAGGGATTGAACTCAGGTCCTTCTGCTTGTGAGGCAGTCAGCAGAACCACTGAGCTAAATCCCCAGCCCTAGCTTTTTGTTTTTATCTACAAGAAAATAATCATAAAGCAGAGTTGTCTTACTGATTCTATGTCATGTCACAATTAGTGCTTTCTTAGTAAATAGTTGTAATAGCATAAATGGGAATATCAGCAGTCATCTGATTTGGGATAGCCAATTAAAGCTGTAGGAGGCTAAAAGAAAATGAAAGAGATAATCATTATTTTTAGTACCCAACATAGGAGTTAGTTGTAGCCCAATCATTTGAACAGTTTGCACTGCTTAATGCATGTGTTTATCAAAAACACACAATTGTACATAGATGGTAGTTTTCCCCCAAACCTAGAAATTCCTGTTTAATGGCTTATGCACCTGAAGTAGTCTTTGTGTTTCCAAGGCAATGTGGTCATGATGTTCCTGTAGGCTGCCAGGGTTAAGTCTGCCATCCTGGATTCTACGAAATAGGGAATTCTTTTTTTTCCATTTAATCTTTTCAATTCCCATTTAGTAGTGAGGAAGACATGTTCATTGAAGAATTTGGTATGGAACATTTGGCCTAGACTGAGTTTGGCTAGGATGAATTTTAGAGGATACATTTCTGGGATGAAGGAAAGGATAATATGTTCAGTGATTCAAAAGGACTACATACAATAATGTTGAGAGGATTACAGTTTTGCTCATTCCTCACATCTCTTATTTTTTGTGGAAAAAATATCCCTTCTGCTTTCAAGGACACACACACACACACAGAGCCTGGCTTATGTTTTATCTACAGTCATATAATCATATGTAGTTATAAATAATTCTTAAGTTACAAGAGCTATAGGAAAATCAACTACTTTAGTGTATAATTGCAAATAAACAATTTGTGTTCTGATGCGCCCCCACAAGAGTTTTCTACAATTATTCTAACTACATAAGGAGCAGAAAGTGACCTTACCTGGTTGCACAGAGACAAATCTCTCAAGGTCCATTTTTATAGACACTTAGTGAACTGGGAGCAGAGAACAATGCTCTTACCTCCGTGTTCTATCTTCCATGGGTCTTACCTTCTAACACTGAAATCAGAGAATTTCAGTGTTAACTGAATAACACTGCATTCATAGCTTCTTACATCTACTACTTTTTTCTATTAATTGTAAATTTTATTTAATTTTTTCATTTTTAATTTTATTGGTACAATTTAGATTTACATAATGATCGCATTAATCATAGGGAATTTGTACCTTTACACTATGTATCTGGATTCCCTTTTTTTCCCATTCCCCTCCCCTCCCTTCAACCCCTCGTCCCCTTTCTTATTTACAAAAGCCCCATTTCCACTTTTTCCTTCTTTTCTCATTTGTTTTCTTTTCCCTACTACCGTCAAGTGAGAACTGTCCTCACTTTCGTTGTGCTTGGGATGGGGGTACATGTGGCAAGGCTGCCATCTAGTGTGCTACAGACTTCATTACATCTCGAATGCTGGGGGGAAAAAATCAACAGAATTGCCTGTGTGTGCACGCCAATTTAGCCAGATTAGAGAAGGTTTCTGGTGATTTTAAGATGTAGGCAGCTCGAAGCTCACTAATATGTCTATTTTTCATTACATTTTAAAAATATAATTAAACATACGGTATCTCCAAATTGTAGCCTTCCTATTTCGGTTACTTTGCAGTATCACAGGAAAATACACAGGCACACCCTTGGTGTCCGATTTGTGGAAAAAATCATGATTGCTAAAGTTAGATCATGTGTACAAATATTATAATCAGCACAAAGTTTCTCGCTTTGTTAATAGTTTTCAAACAAATTTATAGAGTTCATATAAATAATGTTGGTATTCTTTTTTTTTGTACTGGGGATCGAACTCAGAACTTTCTGCTTGCAAAGCAGGCAGCAGCACCACTGAGCTAAATTACTGGCCCTAAACTATGTTAGTATTCTTAACTGCATTGTGACTGGACAAGTTCTTATTGAACTCTCACCCAAGACTTGTATAGAGAGAACTGTAGCAAAGAGGCAGTATGGGCTGTTAGGTAAAGAGCGTCTGTTTTTAAAACAAGACTGTCTGGTCTCAATCCTGGCTCCTCTACTTAACTGTGTTGTATAGATTGTGAGTGTTGTCAATTGCTTGCATGCCTCGGATTCATCATCTGCTGTTGAAACTAGCAGTAGCGGTTACAGGTAAAGATACTGTGAGAATAGAGTTACAATATACAAACAAATATGGTTAAAAATGAAAATGTGTGTCCTTTATTGCATAAACAGGGGTAGCCAGTATTTATGTTTTAGAGCCTGCACCATTTTATTTAAACTCATTCATTTTGTATTTAAAGGGAAGGAAGCCCAAAACCTATTGTCATTTTTATTTTTCTTCCCTAGACATCTGCCAAAGAAGGCGGCTTTTTTTCTGCACTGCAAAATTGCATTTGAAGGTTCAATGCAGAGAAATGGCCAAAAAAGGGGAAGGGGGAGAAATCTGGAAACATGAATGTTATCAGAATTTTTCAAAAAGTAGGAGAGCAGCCAACTGGTTTGCAATGAAAAGCATCTGCTCATAGAGTTTAGCTTTCTCTCCACCCTGTACTGAATTGTTTTCAGAAAATCAGAATGAAGTGAAATGCCATATCTCAACCACCTGAATAATTGAAAAATATGACATAGAAACTCATTTCATAATATAATGAAATCAGAATTTACTGATAAGACATACAGAAACACAAAGTGGCACCAAAGTTGATGCTGAAATTTGTCTCCAGAGGCAGTCTTCAGCAGAGAAAATGAAGGGTCCCTAAAATGACATTTTTTGATGGCATTAGCTTTTATGGTAAGTAGTTACTAGATTAATGAACTGAAACACGTGTAATTAGGAGAAACCACCACAGTTTTGCAAACACTATAAAGTCACATAACCTTCTGACCTTCATTCTCCTCTTAGCAAGTATAAACATGAAGTATAAACATGTACTGAAGATGAGAGGAGATGCATGCCTGGTTTGGGTATATCATTCCTGTATCCTGGAAGATTGAGCTAGAACTAAAAGTAAGGAGCTCACAATGCCCATGAGAAACAATTTCTAAGAAGGAAATTGTTTTCTTATACAGATAGGAGAAAGTTTTGAATAAGAATCAGAGAGCAGAAACCTTGAAGAGCAGAGTTGGCAATCAAGATGACCACCTCTCCGCTCCTATGCCTGTGAAAGCTACTCCCTTAAAAACCATTTAGATACTTGTTTGGATCACCACAGGTCAGAGCAGACCCATCTGGAGTCCTGTACCACAATCTCTCAGCCCGTGGCTGAGAGATTTCAGCGGCAGGTGTGATGGACAGTTTCTATGCAGGCTGACAGAGTCCTTTGGATTCTTTATTGTTCTTACTCAGTATTTTCTCTAAAACCTATGGAGCTTATACAAGTAGTGTGTGTGTGTGTGTGAATTAATTTTACCAGGGGAAGTCATTAGGCAATGGGAGATTGGAGTCACTAGAAAAATGTCCTAGGTACCCATTTTTTCATACGATAATTTTAAGGCACATTCAGCGAGTTTTCTCAAAAGGTCCTTAATGGGATTGAGCCCTAATGTGATTACTTCCCCCAAATATCTGCCTGTAGCTGAGTTCTTGTCTCAAGCTATGCTTGACAAGGAAACCACTTATCAATTCAAGGAGACTTATTTGTCTCTAATATTATGGTTGGGAAAACATCTGGCTTTTAGGTCACCTCTCATGACTAGCAGAAGCATTCAGTGACCACTATTAACTTACTTCTGGTTTGCCTGCAATGAGTCTTTGGCCACCTGACACCTCTTGTGGGAAAACAAATGCCAGTGTGCAGCAACACTAGCTATAGTCCATTGCAAAGTTGTAAATGGGAAGGGCTAAAGGGAACTCCACTCTCATTCTGCAAACACTTCTCAGGAATTAGGGAAAGTCCCAGGACTCCCTGTGACAGTGCCTTAGTGTGGACACGTCCATGAGCATGCTTCCCAAGATGGTTTCTCTGACATTTTGCTATAGCCAGAGAGTGCATGGGGGCAGGAGGTGGGGGTTGGAGTATTGTGCTCATCACATACATAGTTCAAAAAGGTTGCTGCTGAACCAAACATTTGCAGGAGCAACCAGTCACATATATTTTTGTCTTTCAAGGTACTGTGGTGCCTGGTTAGAAAGCTTGACATTTTGATGTAATCACAAGCTATGTTCTTTGTGCATTCACACAGGAAAAATAATACAAAGGATGGAGCATATGCTTAGAATCAGACAGGTCTGACTTTGAAAACTGACTTAACCATTAACTAGTAACACATGGTTTATGCTGTCATGATCCATTCAGAACTTCTTTTAGAAATGAAGACTATTTCCTCTCAATCTTTGAGAGTCTGCCAGCTGACTGTCTATAGTTCTTGATTATCTCCAAAAATTCTTCTTGGTTAATCTTTTGCTGAAGGTCACACTCCTCTGCTGAGGAGATGACACCTATCTTTCAATGACTGGTTGAAATGAATATATAAATCCCTGGCCCTCTCAGTTTAAATCAGAGCGGCTCTGAAGGACCCAGCTTCAGGGCTTCACCTGAGGTTGATTGAGGTCTTTATTGAATCTCCACTGCCTGACAATCTTCTCCCTTGGGCCAGTCCTTCAATCCTGCACTCTTCTTTCTGTTCTAAATGGTGTTGATCCTAAGAATATGGTTTAATAAACTGTCTGCTCTGTAACTGCATCTCAGAGTCTGCTCCTGGGAAACTCAGCTAGATATACCATAAAACCAGACTGGATTGAGAGAGGCAAGGTCTTTGTAAAACTAACAATGCAGGCTTACTTTAAAGAACATTTACATAAGGTCAGATCAGCATTTGCCTCACAAGAATAGATTAACACTGGTGTAAAGTGTTACATTCTTATTGATCTCTCCATCAACCCTAGAACATGAATTATGTATCCCAAGTTATCATTAGGAATCTAATGTGAATTCTTAGATTGATTCCTTGTCAAAAATTTCCCAGTACAGAGATAATACCTTAGTGCTCAGTAGAGAAATACAGAAAATGTCTAGGTACCCCACCCTTTAATCTTTTTGAGGCTTATTATGTGATTCTGAGAGGGTTATTTAAATTTTATGTGATTTGGTCAATTCAGATATAAAATGTAGATAATTACATCTTCCTCATAGAATTATTGAAAGGATTAAATTAAATAATAACATGCATCTCCTCAACTGAAATTACGTCCTAAAAACCTCATTGTAAGATGAAAAATCATAAGTCAAATATGCTTTATTACATCTAATTTACTGCATATCATAGCTTAATAATGCAGTACACTGTAGAGTATCAGCTGTTTAATCCTCTTCGTGATCTTGCCAACATCACAAAAACATTACTGTATATGGTAAATCATCAGCATGAGAAAAGATCAAAGTTGAAAACATGAAGTATCATTTCTATGGACTGTATCTTGCTTTTGCACCATTATAAAGTCAATAACTGAAAGTTGAACCACTGTAAGTCAGGGACAGTTTGTGCAATGTCCTTGACCCAGAATAACTACTCAACACAAGTTAGCTCATTTCTCCCACTTTTAATAAACTCAGCCATTCATACTTTTTCAGTAGAGTAACATGTTGCATGTTATTATAACCATAAAATTATGGTTATCAAAACATCAAGATCTACACTTTAAATGTATATAATAAAAAACCCAATTGTTACCATAGGTAAGACCTTCTTGTCTTGTGGCCTTAAAGTAGATACAGCACCTATTTGAGGGGAAAGTAGGGTATTCTAAGAGAGTGAGTCAGAAACATCTACAACTAGTGTTTGAGGATTCTCCTCATGTTAAGCTATAGTTCAAGCTGACATCTTCTCTGAGCCATGATGCTTTTCTGGAGTTACTAGGTTTTAAGAGCCAATTACTTCAAAGCTATTTGATGAGGTCTTCAGAGTGACTGCTACTGCTGATAATCAAAGCAACTTCCTAGCAACAATACTTCACCTTATAAACAAATGATAGCAAAGGAATAAAAAGAGTTATGATATAAGAGGGCACAGAAACAGAGAAAGTAGTTCTGTGGAAATACTGCTTGGCATTTTTATTAATGCTAGACGTTTTCCCCCCTGCCCATTCATGTAAACTCTAGGCTCCAGAAAAATTATATATTTCCCTATGTCTTTCTACCTTTCCCCCCAAAATAACAGCATAATTCACACCAATTCTTATGGTATCAAGTAATGATAACCCAAAAGATTCAGAGCTTCTAAATGCCAGTGACTTAACTGCATAGATCTGTGGGTGCAAGGGAACCAGATATTTAATCAAAATTTCTAAGGCCATCTTAATGGAGTACGGGATATAGGAAAAAATATCTTTTGGAATGATAGCAAGGAGATCTGGGTTTTTAAAATGTTTCCAAAAGTTCAGGAAGGAATTCAAATAATCAGTGATAGTGGGAGGAAGAAAAGGAACAATGATATCATCACCCAATGTGTAGAGATTGACAGAAGAGAGAAAGTCAAGGGCCAAGGTTAAATAGATATCCTGATAAACGATCTGACTCTTTTCTCAGCCTGCTGATGAAATTGCATTTTCAGTCCTTTCCTCTTATTTTCTTTTCTAGTCTCATTCAAATATGAAATATTAGAAGTTTTCCATACAGTAATCATTAAACTGTAACGACTATTTTTTAAAACTCTAACAAAACCAAATTAAAATTGTCACTCTCCTTAATAGCAGCAGTGTAGACAATATTAATATTATAAACTTTTATTTACTGTCATTACAGGTTGCCACCTTTTGTTTAATTCCTGTTCTTGCTGAAATTCTTGCCATCATGGCATACTCAAAGATGGTTTCCCATGAACCTGCAGGTTCTTGCAGAGCTGTCTTTTTGGTCTTGTTTTGTTTTGTGTTTTTTTCTTTTTTTCATTTAGTTCTCAGACTGGAAAACAATCTAAATAAATCTGTAATAAAGTATCATTTAAGATTATGCTAATGACTAATCCTTCATTTCCAATTTGCTTTAAATTTTTTTAACCTATACTTTCTCTTGTCTCTACTTTTGTTCCGGTAATATTTTTTTTGATATTAATATATATGTCTCATTAGTCTACTCAAATTTCTTCAGTCTATTGCCACTACCCTATTCAGTTCTTAAGTGAGCATTTCTTAGCTATTGAAATAAGTTCTTAAAGTATCATAAACTATTTCAGCCTTCACGATCCTTTGACTGTGGTGAAATGTGGAAACATTGTCTGACTTTATCCACTCCCTCCTTCTTTACACTGTTATTCTCATATATTTTCATTTTTGTATAAGCCCCATGATTCAGTATTATAAAAGTGTTGAAGGTATATAAATACATATTTGTATACATATATGCTTTTATTTAATCTTTATATTTGCTCAAATAATGTGATTTACTGGTTTTTCTCATTTCTGTTAGGATTCTTTTTACCAAGTATTTTTCTTTCAACATTTGGACCGTATCATCCCATTCAATTTTTCCTGTCATCTGTTAATTTTAACCTGGTCTCCTTATTCAAAATGGATTGAGGAAAGATTTTACTTTTAAGATTTTGTTTGTATTCTTCTGTGGTGTGTCTAGGTGTAGATCTCCGTATACTTATCCTACTTGAGGTTTGTTAACCTTGGACATATAGATTATTACTTCCTATTTACAGAGGCAATTAAATTTTGAAAAGGGCTAACCATCTTTTCTTCTTCTACTTTTTCTTTTCTCTCTTCTCTTTCTGACACTCTCTTTATGCATATATTGGTCTGCCTGATGATTTTCATGTATTTCTGAGGCTCCGTTAATTTTTCCTCCATTCCTTTTTCTGGATGTTCGTCTGTTTTATATTTGCTGATTCTTTCTTCTGCCATGCCAAATCTTCTGTTCAGCTATTCTAGTGAATTTTCTGTTTGAATTGTTATGCTTTTTCCTTCCTAAGATTATTTTGGTTAGTTTTTACAATTTCCATCTTTACTAAGCATCTCTACTTGATGAGCCATTGCCATCGCCCTGTCCTCTTCTTTGAACACAATATTTCTCTCTCTTTATATGTTTTCATACTGAAGATCTAAATGAGAAGTTTTCTGAAACTGAGCTACATCCCCAGCCCTGTTGTTTGTTTGTTTGTTTATTTATTTTGAGACAAGTGCTCTCTAGGTTGCTAAGGCAGGAATTGAATCTGCTATCCACCTGCCTCTGCCCATGGTGGTGCTGGAGTTACAGGTATACACCACCACACCAGTTCCTCAATATAATATCTTTTTGCCTTTTTTGTAATTAACTTTTGCCAGTTCCTGGGGTTGAGCTCAGGACCTTGTGCTTGCCAGGCAGACTTGGCACCACTGAGCTACATCCTCAGCCCTTTTTGCTTTTTAATATATTTAACAGCTGCTTCTTTGTGTCTGCTAAGTCTGAAATCTGTGCCCCTCAGAGAGTTTTTGAAGCAGACACATTTTTCCTGTATATTGCCCCATATAAAGTATTATTTAAAATATGGTGAATATTTCCATTTTAGAAAAATGATCACAGTAAAAGATTCATTGCTATTAACCCCTTCAAAATAATCCCCCTCATTTCAAACACATTTATCTCATATTCTTGCCAATCTTTCTGAAGCAGTTCTGGAAGTCCTCTTTCATGTCTTTAGTTTTGCTGCCTTGACAACCTCCATGTCCTGAATTGATTCAAAAACCTCTACTTTTCATGGTCATTTTGTCTTTGGGGGAAAACCAGAAATTGCAAGGTTCCATATCTGTTGACTAATGTGGATGAAGATATATCACAATGTTTTTACAAGTCTGCCTTTCTGTTGGATGGCACTCAATAGCAGAATTCACTGTATCTTTTATTATACCTCATAAAGACACTCATGAAGGAAGACTCCCAGAACTGTTTCCGAAAGTGGAAAGAACAATGAGATAAGTGTGTTCAAAGGGAAGGGGAATATTTTGATTGATGACAATGTCTATTTTACTGTAATTATTTATTTAATTTAAACATTCACTGTATATTTGGAACACCCTTTGTATTCTTTTTTAATCCAGTTGGAAACAGAATATTTTAGATAATATATTGCATATTCCTGATTCTTATTTTCACCTCTGGTAAGGAATATGGATATTGCAAATGTTTATTTGTCTAGTAATTTTCTAAACTAATTTGAAGCCTAAATCTTCAGCAGCCTGATTATGATCTCCCTACTGTTTTTTCTATTAATATTAAATTTTCTTGGCTTACTATATATAATCCCCGAGACAGCATAGCATAGTGATTAGTCACATTGGTTAAAGGAATGGTAGGAATTTTTTTTTTTTTGGTACTGGGGATCGAACTCAGGACCTTGTGCTTGCAAGGCAGGCGGCAGCACCATTGAGCTAAATCCCCAGCAAGAATTTTTTTAATCTTAATATAGTGCTATGGTTTGAATATGATTTGTATCCCCTCAAAAGTTCATGTGTTAAAGGCGTGGTCGCACCATAGTACTACCTAGAAGTGGTGGAACATTTCAAAGGCAGAGCCTAGTGGGAGGTCCTTAGGTCACTGGGGCTGTGTCCCAAGAAGGGATTTGAGACCATGGCTGTCTGTTTCCTGGCTTAAATGAGTCTTGTTCCTGCATCAGTTCCTGCAAATATTCCTGGTGCTGCTATCATCCAGGAGTGGCGTAGGCAAGGGTGCCCTCATCATAGAGCCTGTGCTGTGCTGTTTGGACTCCAAACCTCCAGAACAGTGAACAAATAAGAGTCTTCTGTGGTATAAGTACCGGGTGTCAGGTATTTATTACAGTGATACAAAACAGACTAATACTTATGGTCTATCCAAATGATTTTTTAAAAAGTCTCAAATATCTAAATGTTTATTCAGATGTTCATATAGTCCACAAACAGTTGTAAGAGTTCTGCTGTATTTGCCAGCTTTGTATTACTACAAAAGAATATCTGTGACAACTAACTTTTTCAAGAGCAATTGTTGCCAGGGATTTAGCTCAGTAGTTCTGCTGCCTGCCTGGCAAGCACAAGGTCCTGAGTTTGATCCCCAGTACCAAAAAACATCACAAACCAATTGTTTATTTAGTTCATAGTTTTTGAGGTTCAAAGTCCAAGACTGGGTGGTTCCATTACTTGGGCTTTGCTGAGGGTGGTGGATAGCAGCACATCTGGCTAGGAGTGCATGTGGGAGTGCCAAGTCACATCTCACTGAAGAAGACAGAGAATATGCCTGGGAGCCCACAGTCCCTTTTCAGGGCAAACCCCCAGTGACCGAAGGAACTCTGAAAGACTCCATCACCTCTCAATAGCTCCACTTTTGGTACCAAGTCCCTTTAATGCACAGAACTTTGGGAAACCCTACCCATGTTAAACCCCTAGCACTTACTATGTGTCAGGCTAAATTAGAAATTTTATGTGAATTTCTATTTCCATGGAATCTGCAACTTTCTGGCATGAAAATGGATGAGAAAATCACAATAATCCACATTTAGGTCCTGAGATAGGTATAAAAATGTCATCGTGTAAATTTCCTTTTAGACTGGTTTTGTTAGCCATTTCAAAATTGTTTTCATAGTTTATTAGTCCATTTTCCTCACTATACTGAAATCTATGAGGCGGGGGAAGTTTATAAAGAAAAGAGGTTTATTTTTCTCTCAGTTCTGCAGGTTGAGAGACATGGCACTGCTATCAGCTCAGCTCTAATGAGGAACTTATGGCAGATGGCACCACAATGGCAGAAGCATGGTCAAAATGACAGATCATATTGCCAGACCATAAGTCACAGAGAGTTTCAAGGAGGAGCTTAGGCTTATGCAGCAACATACCTTCATAAGAACTCAGTGACTCCCTGAGGACTTCCTTAATCCCTCTGAAGTCAGCTCAGCCAATGACTAAGGCCCTCCCACTGGGCTCTACCTGTTAAAGGTCCTACCACCTATATACCACCAAACTGAAGACCAACTCTCCAATACATGAATTCTAGGAGGAGAAACCACATCCAGACCATAGCAACTAGGCACAGGTCAAAACACCTAGTGAAATTCTGAAGTATCTAGGGCAACAGTTGGTATTGCTGAAGGGAATCATCATTTTAGGACATCTTTGGTTTCAATTCATTTACATATTTATTTGTCAATGACCAACATGGTAGATTACTACACTCTAATTCTTATCATTTATGATAAGAAGAGATCACACAGAAATAAATCATTCCTGTTCTTTTTGACCCCAGAATAAGCTGTTATCTTCCTCAATTGTTATTTTCTTCAGTGCTTATATAGTCATGCAAGGATTCTGATTTTAGAACTGACTTTTTTATTTGTAATCAATCAGACATGCTATTTTAACTACAATAGTCAAAGCCAAATAGCTTTTCTCTGATTGTCGGTATTCAGTTGGGTCTAGAAAATAATTTAAAATTCAAGTATTTCTAATCCATGAGCATGGAAACCAGCAATATATGCAAAATAGCAGTTCTGACCTATGCATGGTGGAATTTTCAAAATTATAATGAATTGGCTTGATTGAGGCATCAAATGTGGTTTTTTTAAATGCAATTTATATCTGTATGGTTGCTTTCAGGAATATACATCACAAATCATAATACAAATCATCAGAATCTATCTAGTTAATGCGATTCATAACTGTAAATACAGAATTGCATATATCAAGAAACTTTGTTAGGGTGTCAAGGAGCTGAGAAATGACTTTGAACATGAATGTCACAAAGTATGGGATGGTTAAGACACATTGAGTCAATTTCATTGTTTTATTGCAGAGGCTATGAGGAATTACAGATCAGAGAGAAAGATTTAAATTTTGAAGTGATGAATTATACAGTTATTCACAAAAATAAACCCAGACAGTTATATCATTTCCTATTTTACAAGAAAAACATGCTCATAGAAATGAACTGAAACAGAAATGTCTTTTGCTTTCAAAGATTTATTTCTCCATTTATATGTGATTTGTCCATTTATGTCCATGTATGTAAGAATACTTTAGCTTTAGAAGAGGCAGTCTTGCTCCAATGAGGATTCTCTGGCTTCATTGTGGAAGGACTTTTCAGCTTCTACAAAATCACATTTTGCTTCCTAAGTAAAATGATTTGTTCATGGAGCATGAGTGGTTGTTTTTAAAAGGAATATTATTTTCTCTAAACAAACATCACAATACCACATCCAGGAAGTTTCTTTTTATTATAATTAATGGAAGCAACTCCCCAAGCTGGGACCCAGGACAATGTTGTTTTACCTCAGGACTGAAGAAAAGTCATGATGGGTGGTCTGCAGATGTCAGTTGTTGTGCATGGGTAGGATCATGGGTTTGAAACTGGATCCAGCTTGTACAACAGCAGAAGAAATACTGGCAGCTTACAATAAAGGAATCTCCCCCCGCCCCACCACTCTGTATTTGTGTGTTTGGGGTATAGTTGTTAAGAGAAATCTTGGCTGATCCTGGAATTACATGTACTTAAGGACTGCAGTCTGTGTTTATGCTTCCAATAAAAATAATAATCTGTTTTGTTGTGTAACACCATATTACAAACTTAGCAACTTAAAACAACAAATATTAGTTATCACAGTTTCTGAGAGTCAGGATTTCTAAGCATTTCTTAAATGGTTTCTCTGCTCAAGATTTCATAAGGCTGCTGCAATCCAGTTGTCAGCTGGGCTGCATTTCTTTCTAGAGCTTTGATTCTTCTTCAAAGGTTATATAATTACCAGAAGAACCTAGCTCTTTGTGGTGGAAGGCCTGGGATCTCTGTTTCCTAGAGGCTACCCAGCACCATCTACTATGCATCTCTCTCCACAACATGGCAATTCATTTCATGAAAGCCAGCAGGCATATCTGCTTCTTTTCTCTTCCCTCTAGACCCTCTTTTAATAGGTCTAGGTTAGGTCAGGCTTACCCAAGACCACCAAACTTTTGATTTTCTCAAATTCAACTGACTTGGCTTTGCTTACACTTGCAAATCCCTTACCTTCTTCCATATAATGCAAACTAATCAAAAAGTAACATCTATCATAACCCCACCCATTCCCAAGTGGAAGGAATTATACAGATATAGAGGGATACATCAGGGAGCAATTGTCTTGGGAGATATCTTATAATCCTGCCTGTCACAAAACTCAAGATGAGTTAAGCAAATAAATCACCAGAACTGAGGAGAAAGTGGAAAACACCAAAATCTACCATGTGGAAAATCATTATTGGATAATGCAGCTTGATGCAAATAGAGAAGAGACTGAAATAGTAATTGCAAACAACCACAATTATGAATTAAAAAGCTTCAGTTTAGAAATATAGGACAGAACAAAAGTATTAAGGTTATTAGAAATAGCTATAATTTATATAGGAATAGAGTCTGCTGCTCTATCCAGTTTTAAAGTAAGAGCTGCATTGGGTTAACATCAGTACATCATGTACATGTGAGAAAAAATAAAATGGAAGGCCTAATTTTAAGCATTCATAAAGGTTAAGATTGAGATTTTAATTCTATTGAATAAAATTGCCTAAACAACAGCAAGAACTTTGTGAGAGCCTGAATCCTATATAGGCTGTTTATTTTAAATCCTTTGGAATTCCTTAGAAACTGTTATGGTTTAGATCTAGAATGTCTAACTCTCAAGTGTCCAGTGTTGGGGCTTTTGGAAGCTCATTAGATAATGGGCACATTATACACATTGTGCATTAATCCACTGATAAGTCCATAGTTGAATGTGTTGTTAGGAATGGGGCTTGTTTGTCAGAGGGAGATCACTGGGAGTGTGACTTAGAAGGGTATGTTCTAGTCTCTGGCTCTTCTCTTGTCTGAGAAGGAAGACAGAATGCTATGAGATGAGCAGCTTTCCTCTGCCATGACCTTCTATCATACCATGTCTGCCTTGGACTGTAGTCTCTGAAACCATGAGCCAAAATTAACCTCTCTTCTTTGAAGTTATTGGTGTCAGTTATTTTGTCCCAGTGAAAGGAAAGTCACTAATATAGGAAATGTTTTCAAAATTAACAAGAGTAAAATTTAGAATGAAAATAGCCCTTCACTGATATTTGGAAGAATATTCAATGCCACATTGTAGGCAATGTCATAAGGGTTGAACAGGAGAACGGAGCTACAATTTGAGGTCTAAGTGGACTCTTTAGACTTCCAACCATCTCTTCTCCAGTCCCAAATTTGCATCTACAAATTGGGACTAATTTTATCAAAAAAAATCTGGAGAGAGAGAAAGAGAGAAACAGAGAGACAGACAGACAGACAGACAGAGACAAAGACCAAAAGAGTCAGAGAAAGAGAACAAGAGAGTGAGTGCTTATCCAAAAAGGAATTTGAGTCCTACTCAATCACCCACAAGGAATGGAAAAGGTAGTTTGAAACACTAACTTAGCCTGGGAATGAGTCCTGTCTTGAGGTTGCGAATAGAAAGGTTAAAAACTGAGCTCATACAAGTAAGGTACAGCATCCTTGTCAATTATTATATGTGCTATGATTCAGTGAATGACTTGAGCTATGATGCACTATGACTTCTAGTAGTAAAAGAAATTAGAAAGGCAGTTCTCCTTCTTGTGAATTATCTGGGAGGGCACAAAAATGCTTAATAATGAGAACTATTTTGTCCCTGAAGATGGAATAAGGATAATAGCAGTATGCTTTTGGATGGTAAAGAATAGATCCAGTCATGAGAATAGTGGTTTTTGCTGGTACTTAGGTTTCCTTTATCTTTGGCCTGGTGATCAGAAGGTGAAGGAGTAATAGACTGTCTAATCCCTGCTAATTACTAGAAGGTTGTTTTCATTGTACTACCTGCTTTGATCATTACTGTTTCATCTCATAGTGGACTCAGGGCTTTGAGTTCAATTCTCTAATATTTAGTTTTGATTCCCTAGTATTAGATACCATGTGATACGTTAGGCACTAAACTAAGATCATAACATTGTGATAAATACAAATTATGTTGTCATATTCTGAGTGCTGTAGTTAGTTTAATTACAAAGTTGTTTTCTATTTTATTGGTGCTTGTAAATACATCTTGTAGTTTTTTAAATATATATATTAAAATGTTTATTTTTAGAGTATAAAGTATACATGTTTATCATAGAATTTTGAGAAATGTTATAAGATAGAGAGATAAATAACCACACTATGCAGACTGAGCACATTTAACTGATTTCCTCATTTCATTAAAAACTCAATGTTTTAGTTAGTGATTCAGAAATGATTTTGGTTTCAACTTTTCAAATTAAATGGATTTTTTGGGTAAAATATATGTGGCAGTGGCTGGTGGAACAGAGCTTATAGTAGTAATTGGAGTGATCCATTAATATGTATAAAAAGTTGTGCGCTTCTATTCATATTTTCTTTAGGACAGATTTTAGGGCTTAGGATCCTGTGTCAAATGGTATGAACCTATTTAAGCCCTTTAATATTGTTGTTGTAATGGTCAATTTTATGTATCAACTTGACTGGTTTATAGTCCTCAGTTATTCAATCAAACACCAATCTAGATGTTGATGTGCAGGTATTTTTAAGGTGTGATTGACATCTATGTTTTGCTGATATTAAGTAAAGGGGATTATTATCCTTAATCTATGTGGACTTGATGCAATCAATTAAAAAACCTTAAGAACAGAACAGAGAATTCCCTGATAAAGAAGAAATTTCCTGTGGACTGGAGCTTCAGGTCATGCCCTAAAATGTTCAGCCTTCCCTTCCTAAAGGTTTGCCCTATGGATTTCATATTTGTCTACTCAGTTCCCACAACCATATATATTATGTCTGTATACATAAGTGCATGCATACACATACAATGTCATATATACACACATCATAAACATGAATATAAGCATGTCATATAAACATATATGCATGTCATATATACTGCATATATAATACTGGTTCTGTTCTCTGGTGGAACTGAGTGATTGATTCAGTAGTGATTCTCTTTCTCTGTCTCTTTTGGTCTTTGTCTCTGACTGCCTCTCTCTCTCTCTCTCTCTCTCTCTCTCTCTCTCTCTCTCTCTGTCTCTCTTTCTTTCTCTCCAGTGATTCAATACTGGTTCTGTTTCTCTGGTGGCACACTGAGTGATTCAGTAATGATTATTTTGCAGTTTAATTATGCCAGAAACTGTATAAGAAAACCAAATAAAAGTGATTCTTTTCCAGAATTATCATGTCAATATAGTAGTCTCTTCTTTTTCATGATTTTATTTTCTGAGATTTTATTTATGGTCAACTATGTCCCAAAAATATTAAATGGGGAATTTAGGAAATAAGAAATTCATAACTTTTTAATTATATGTTACTCTAAGTAGCATGATGATATATCATGCTGTCCTTGTCTGTCTCACCCAGGATGTGAATCATCCCTTTTTCCAGTGTATCTGTGCTGTATATGCTGCTTTCTCATTAATCACTTGGTAGTCATATTGGTTATCACACTGACTATCACAGTATGAGAGTACTTATGCTCAAATAACCCTTATTTTACTTAATAATATCCCCAAGGAATAATGATGGTGACAATTCAGATATGCCAAAGAGAATATAAAGTGCTTTCATTAAGTAAAAAGTGAAAGTTCTGGGGGAGATTCAACATGGCTGAATAGAGGAGGAGCCATGTTGGAGCTACTCAGAGAATATGAACTAAAAGCACAGGTAACTGGAAGGGAAGAACATATATCTTGATGCTACAATCAATGTGAAATACGAGTCTTGAATATCAAACAAAACATAGGCACAGGACTTCATAAAACAGTGTACCAGCCCACAGGGCTGCCAGCAGCACTGCTGGCTGTATGCCAAGCAAGAATCACCATACTGGGAAGTCTCCAAGAAACTGGTGGACTGCAAAAGTGTGGCTGAATCAAGCCACACTGGATAGCTCTGGGATATAAGGCCCCTTGCCTCTTTTGCCTTTCTCCACACAGAGGATGCTGCAGCCTGGCAGCAAATTTTCCTGGCACACACAGGGGTGAGTGACCAGGAAACTGCTGCCTTCCTGATGGATGAGCTGTCAGCTTTCTTTTTTCCTTCTGTCCTGTGCCCTAGTGGCTAACTGGAAACCCCAGCAACAGCAAAGTTAGGGGACACAGTACAGTGGAGGTGGTGAAAGAAGTGAATGGCAATCAATGGCTTCAAAAGAAAAAGCAGACTCAAGATCTCAACAGCCTTGGGAGGTCAGCACTTAACCCCCTGGAGAGGAGATTGAGGATGTCATATCTGTTGTAATCAGTTGTCTTCCCCTGTATGACAACAATGTGATTGTCTGGGGTCGTAACCATCACCATAGTCCAGTACCAAAGGACTGGGTGCTGAGCCAAATAGATAGCAACTTCTCATCCTTAATAAATTGGGAAGGTCAGATCTTGGGACAGACACAAAAACTAAGAACCACGTATACCCAGAAGACACCTCTGAAGAATAGATATTTACTAGGGAAGGCTCAATACTAGTAATAAAGCTATCTGCCATAAGAAATTTACAAGCATCAAAACAGAAAACAAAATAAAATTTAAAAATAGAAAATAATAGGACACAGAAACAAAATGCAACCCCAGATCTCCAGCCCACCCAGGACAAGTCTGGGGACAACAAGATAAAGCAAATTGGAAGCCACCCACCTACATTTTCTGAAATGATAGCAGCAGAAGTAAAACAAAAACAAACAAACAAACAAAAACCAGATTCATGAGGCTATAGGAAAATAATGTCTCCAGTAAAAAATGAAGTGATCAAAATGAAGGACATGATCAATGAATCTAGAGTACACACAGATTTTAAAAGATAGAAGAGTTTAGGAAAATGATTGAAACCATGAATGCCCAACATAGGAAAGAAATAGAATCCATGAAACAGATTCAAACAAATATCCAAGAGATTAAACATTCCATTGAAAGTATATGCAGCCAATTGAATGAAATTGAGAATAGAATATCAGATCTAGAAGTTAGGATTGTGGTTAGCAGCCATGAAAAGAAAGATATCTTAGAAGTAGCAAGGGACCATGAAAAATCAATTCAACAGCTGCAAGATATTGAAAAGAAGAACAATGTAAGATTGATTGGAGTCAATGAGAAAATTGGAGACAGCACAAATGTCATCAAAAAAGCTGTTCACATAAGTAATGGCAGAAAAATTTCCAAACATAGAAAAAGAATTTGACGTGTAAATAAGTGAGTCATATAAAATTCCAATTAACCATGGCCAAAATAAATCTACACCAAGGAATATAATTATCAAGATCCCAGAAATACTGGTGTATAATACTTGACCCCTACAACTTCAAGGAATTTATTTTGGCTCACAGTTGAACAGCTGGCTCGAAGGCAGAAACTGGATGGCAGAGGGGAATGGCAGAAGAAAAGGTGCTCATCCTATGGCAACCAGGAAGCAGAGATCGAAGAGTGGAGCCTTTCAGGACATTTCCCCAATGACTACCTCCAACAGCACATTCAGCTTCTCAACTCATCAGTTGATGAACCCACTGATGATTATAGTGCCCCTAAGATCTAATTATTTTCCACCAACATGAGAATTTAAAGGGACATTTTAGATCTAACATACAAAGGAAATTTCCTAGCAGGCATAAATCCTTCTAAGGAGGCATTGTTTAGTGGAATCCTCCTTCTCTGGTTTGGCATAAATATAAATGTGGGATATTATTCAATATCTGTGTGAAACATTAGCTACTATAACTTTAACTCTACTTCAGAGGCTATATATATATTCACCCAACATACTACTCTAAACTTCCTTACTCTAGACTTTTAAGATAACAGGACTGCCTTGTATTATCAGTTGGCTGAATGGGAGGGATGTGTGTAATAGCTAACACGTGCTTTTGCAGTTGGATAAACACATTTGATATAGTAGAAACTCAGTTATATGAAATCAACAAACAAGTTTCTTGGTTAAAGTAAGTAGATTCCTTTCCCAGATAATTGTTTGATTTATTTGATTTAATTGGTTTGGTTCATGGATGCTTTGTCTCATGAGGAAATTTTAGTCTCTTTGTATTATCCTCCTGGTAGTCATCACAGTAATCTCCCTGGAGAGATATATCTTCTCAAGAGTCTTAAATGCTTGTATGCAGCAAATCCACTGAGCATCAAATGGTCTTACTCTTGGTAAAATGTGAAAACACAAAAAGGACATAAAGAGTCATTCAAGTGACTTCATTCTATGATTTGTCAATTCCATACTGAGTCCAAACAAGTCCACAGTGATGGTGATGGAGAGTAGCATTCCTTTCCAAAGTTGTGGTCAATCTCTTAAGATTGAGAGTCTGACCTAAAGGAGGAAAATGTTAAATAATTAGGTGGCTATCAGCCTAAGGCTGCCTGTGCTTTTTTTCTTGTGGTGCTGAGAATCAAACTCAGAGCCTTCCAGATGCTAAGCAACTCCTGTGCAACTGAGCCACACACCCAGCCCAAGAGATACCCTTTATTTTCTTAACTGACTTTTGTAATAACCTCTTAGGTGCCTTTGTTAGTATAAATCAAGGATGTTCAATCTTATTTTATTAACATTAGGGAGCTGTGTGACATCTCAGTACCATCCTTTAAGTTATGACTACTAAAAATTTTCTTCAGGAATTGTTCAATGTTCTACAGGAGTCAAAATCAATTCCAAGTGAAAAACAATGATAAAATGGGTGAACATCAAATCTTCAAAAGATTAAATATTTCTTTGAGAGGTTCCACACATTTTAAGAACCCGGAAGAAACATTTCATTTTGGTCAGGCCTTCTCATAACCATAGAGATGATTTTGAAAATATTTTAAATGGTTTTATTTTGCAATTTGCTATAAAAATGCCTTTTTAGATCGCTGAGCAAATATTCTTAAGTTCATCGGATTTACACCATCAATTAGGCCCATAAAATCATTTTCAGAATTCACTGCCTGAGAATTCTCATTTATAAACACAACAGACTTTAAGAAACACAATTACTATACATTTTCTCAAGGAAGGGAATGGTGGCAGCACTGTAGACTGTTGATTTACATCGTGTTCTTTTTTCTTCTTTCATTAAGTGGTAATTAAACTCTTCATCTTTGTGATTTTCTTTACTCACTTCTGGCAATTATTGCTGGCGATTATGATGTTAATGAGTTATGCAGTACAGGCTGAAAAAAATGAGATATATTTTAGGAAGTAAAGTTAATGGGAGCAACAACTTGAATGCATGAAAGAAGGAGGCATCTTTCTTATTGTGCACTGATTGATTTTATAAGTCAGGTGTTCATATGAATAGATAACCTTTACTTAGAACAAGGAGTATTTTGACAGGAAATTTACTCTGATGAGCCATAAAGGAAGTCTTTTGTGAGACTGCCTGTTATGCGTTGTGTCTGTAAGTTTTTTCATATTGCTTCACTCAATTTTAAGATCTCTCAATCTAAGTAGAAGATGCTGATCAACATGAAAACCAAAACTCTTTTCTTAGCTCCTTTATAGTTGAATTCTAAGTGGTCTTAACATTTGTGCTATTGTTCATCAGGGTGACATAAAATACAATCAAATTCACACACAAATAACTACAGAAAAGCAAATCCAAGTGACAAAACATATCAATAGAATATTTTCTTTTACCTTTTTCTTATTCTCTAGTGACATAACAATTGAGCAAACTCTGCATTTTTGAATGCCTTTGATTCAATCAACTGTGTATTTTACCCTCAGATGAGGTTGAAATATTAGCACTTCACTGTCAAAACCACCTTTGTTTCTAAATTAATACCCAATATTTACATACCGATAAGACACATCTTAATATGCCAAGACTCTCATCTTTCTCTACTTTCACACTTATGAACTTCTTTTTTTCTGCATTAATTTATAGACTAGGGTGTTACTGAAAAATATTATACCTCAATAATCCCAGACATTTTTGAGAAGAGACTAGAGTGGGAGAGAGAGCTAATGTAGATTATCATTTTTTTCAAGATAAGAACAATAATTATTAGGAAAAATCACTTAAAACCAGAAAGGACAGAATCTTCATAGCAAGAAATTATTAAGTAGATAATATATTTTACAAATGTAAAAATAAATGTATGATTTATAGATTATAGATATCAGTGTTATCTCATAGAGCTTTGGTGAGGATGCAAATGTGCTTTATATGCACTGTTAGAGCCCCCAGCCACATGTGGATATTGAAAAAACTTGAAATGTAACTGTGAGTAAAGAGCTAACTTTTCAATTATGTCATATTTTAATTAAGATTTAAATTTAAGTAGGTACTTGTGGCTAGTAGCTCCAGTATTTGACAGAGAAAATCTGTATGATTTGTACATTTGTATATTTGTTCCTAATTTTCATATTAATAGACAACCTGGTATTCAGCTATTATTGTATTTTAAACTGTTTCATTGGTAGCATAGTATACAACCGAATGATTTTTAGCATATTCAGTGTTGCACATTCATCACAACAACTGACTTTTGAATATCTTTATCAGTACAAAAACAAGCCCCATACTACTTAATCATCATTCATCATCTCCAAGACTCCCTTGTCCCATCTCTCCACTCCAAAGCAACCACTAATGTGTTATCTGTCTCCCTAGATTTTCCTATTCTGGATATTACACATAAATAGAATTAATATAGATTGTACAATTGGGGTTATGGGACCACTGCCCTCCACTTACTTGAACTCAGGTACTGCACCATGGCTAACCTTCTGCCCTTTGTCCTAAGGCCTACAACCTGGATGCAGAAATAGCAAAGAAATAGGCCCCTAAGCCTATCTTGGAACATCGGAAGTCAAAAAACCAAGATGCATGCATGCCAGATATTCTGGCATGACTTGTGGTAACCTTTCTTCACTCGGAGTTCACTGAAGGTTCGTGCATGTGGACTTCATCTCATACACCCAATACA
>NW_004624821.1:4314786-4367822 GCF_000247695.1 Heterocephalus glaber | reverse complement strand
CCCAAAGAATTAAAAGAATCATACCACAGTGATATATGTGCACCCATGTTCATAGCAGCACAATTTGTAATAGCTAAAAATTGGAACCAGCCCAATTGCCCATCAACTGGAGACTGGATAAAGAAAATGTGTTTTTTTATATAATGGAGTACTACTCAGCCACAAAAAATGAGAAATTAGAGATATTTATAGCTAAATGGATGCACATTAAGGCGATACTCTTGGGTTAAATAAGTAGGACACATGTGTAAATACCAAGTAGTTTCGCTAATGTGAGAAACTGAAAGTGTAAATAAGGACTAAAAGGTATTAAAGATAATGTGAAATTGAAAGAAAATGGGGCAAAGATGAAGTGGAATTTGGAGAGGTAGGGGAAAAGAAAGAAGGTAATGGAATCAATAGGAGAAAATGAAAAAATGGAAACAAAATCTTTGTAGATAAGGAGGAATGGAGGGGTTGGAGGACAGGGAAATGGGGAAAAAATAAGAACCAGAGAGATTATGTAAAAGTGGAAATTTCCAATGATGAATGTAACTGTATTGTACACTTAAAATATACCAATAAAATTTTAAAAATGCAAACAAACAAACAAACAAAAATAAAAAGACTAAATTCCTAAACCCAATGCCTGTAGCATTCTTGCCATTCATTTCTCTTTTCCCAGCAAAAGACTGCTCTCTTTGAGCATAATGTTGCCCGACTAAAACTTTGCTGCTTTTTCTCCTACCGTCGCATGCCATGCCCAATTCTTTGTTGCTCATAAGAGCTTAGAAATAAGTTCAGGACCCCATCACCCTTGCCAACAGAATAATATAACATCTGATCTATTTTGATTGGCTTCTTCACTTAGCCTAACATTTTCATGATTCAACCATGTTCATTCCTTTGTATTGCCATATACCCTATTTTGTTGATTTATTCATCACCCAACAGACTTTGGAGTTCTTTCTAGTTTTTTACTATTGTGAATAATACTGCTATAACATGCATGTGCAAGTTTTAGTGTGAACCTGTGTTTATATTTTTCTTGGGTGTACCACTAGAAATGGAAATTCTAGATCCCTTGGTAACACAATCTTTAACCATTTGAGGTATAGTCAGATTGATTTCTAAAGTGGCTGGATGGTTTCATATTCATTATATTACAGCATATGAAGGTTTTAATTTTTCTTTATCATTACCAATACATTATGATTTTTATTACAGCTATGGCAATACATGAGGTGGTATCTCTTTAATATTCATAGATATATTATTTGAAAAAACTCACTCCCATTTTGTCAGTTGTCTTTTTACTTTCTTTGTGTGTGTGCAAATTTAGGTATTATTTCTAAGAAACCACTGCTTAATGTGAGGTCATGATTATTTATATGTATGAATTTTATGGTTTTAACTCTTACCTTTAAGTTTTTGGTTTATTTTCAGTTAACTTTTATGTAGTATTAGGCAGAGTCCAACTTCAACAGCATATGTACATCCATTTGGCCCAGCATAATTTGAACTGTCCCATTGAACTGGCTTGCTAAACTTGTTGACGTTCAGTTGATTGTAAACATGAAGATTTTATTCTAGACTTTCATTTCTGTTCTATCTACCATATTTCCCCCAAAATAAGGTCTAACCAGAAAATAATCCCTAGAAAAATTATTCAACATGCTTGTAATATAACCTTTACCCCCAAAAGAAGCTCCAGTTAAGATCATTAGCTAGACATTTAGTACTTCTGTTGTAACATATGACGTACATGTTGAATTATAAAGTAATAATATTAATATATAAATGATAATATTGACATTAATACTTAAATGATAATATAAATTATAGGTAAATATTTGTTAATACTCAAGTGAGTCCCTTTGGGCAAATGGTAAACTCCCATATAAACAGATGAACTCAAGACACATTGCCGAATAACCAGAGTACTGACACAATGCACAAATAATGGGCATACTCGATAATAAACAGACGTGATTGTATCTAATATGAAACTTCATAATTCAATGCACTTAATTCAATTGCACTTAATGCACTTGTGTGAAATGAAGAAACATTTTCTGAATTTTGGTGCCTGCAATTTTTTGTTGCTTTTGTGTGGACCATCATTCTTAACTGTCAACATTTGTTGTCACTCCTGTCTTGTAAATCTTCAATTAACACTTGATTTAATGGAGACTAGCCTGCAAGAGGTGGTGACTTAGGTGAAGAAGTCATAGGATAAAATCACTGACAGCTGCATTGCCAGTGCACTACAAGCAGGATACATGGACAAGAAGTGTTCATTTAAGGAAATCTCTATTGTTGGGGATGAGAGATTAGGGCCAATGGTTCTACAGGAAATGAGTTGCAAGAAATTCAGGCCAGGATCCAGGGTTTGGAGAGTTATGATGATGTTCCAGAAGAAGATGTTATAACCATATTTAAATAAATGTAGATTGTTGTACATGAATAAATAAAGATTACTGTACATGAAAAAATAAGACATCTCCTGAAAATAAGTCCTATTGGGTCTTTTGAAGAAAAACATTAATATAAGACTCAATCCTATTTGGGGGAAAATGGGGTGTCTATGTGTCTCTCTATGAATGACAGTAATACACAATCTTGATTACTATAGCTTTGCAGCCAGTTTTAAAGTCAGGGAAAGTGTGAGTTCCCCAACTTGGTTTTTTTCAAGAATATTTTGTTATCTACATTATTCTAGATTCCTTCAATTTCCATACAAAATCTAGGAATAGCTCTTCAGTTTCTGCAAAGGAATCAGTTGGAATGTTGATAAACATGCTGTTGAATCTGAAAATCAATTTGGGGAATATAGCCATCTTAACAATATTATGTCTTCTGATCTTTGATTATAGAATGTCTTTCATGTATGTAGATAATCTTTAATTTCTTCCAAGAATATTTAGTACTATTCAGAGTCTAAGTCTTATGATTCTTTTTAAAAATTTCCTAAGTATTTTGTTTATTTTCATGTTGCTATATACTGAACTATTTTCTTATTTTCATTTTTGCCTTCTCATTGTTACTGAATAAAAATGCAATTGATTTTATGTATTGATTGTTTATCCTTCAAACATACAGAGCTCATTCATTATTGCTAATTTTTTGTGTTAACTCTTTAAAATTTTCTGTATATAAGATTATGTCTCCTGCAAATAAAAATGGTATTATTTCTTCTTTTTCAATCTGGATACTTTTTATTTCATTTTCTTGTCTACTTGTCAAATCCAGAATTCCTAGTAAAATGTTGAGTATAAGCAACTGAAGCAATGTGATTCTAAATCTTAGGGTGAAACCACTCAGTTTGTAACAATTAGGTATTATGTTAGCTGTGGGTATTTCATAAATGCCCTTAATCAGACTGAGCAAATTCCCATCTAATTCTAGTTTGTTGAGTGATTTCATGACAAAGAGGGATGTTTTTTGTTCTAGGGATTAAGCACAGGATTTTCCTCATACTAGGCAAACATTTTCCCATTAAATTTTAATTTCTTTTTAATTTTTTTTTGTACCAGGGATCGAACTCAGGACCTTGTGGTTGTGAGGCAGGTGGTAGCACAACTGAACTAAATCCTCAGCCCTTTTTTTGTAAATTTTAATGTAGAGTCTTACTAAATTGTGTGGCTAGCCTTGAACTTGTGATTCTTCTGCATAGCCTTCTGAGTAGATGGGATTACGGGTGTGCAACATGTCTGGCTCTGTGTGAAGAATTTCATCAAATGCTTTTGTTTATCTGTTGAGATGAGCATCTCGTTTTGTCTTTTATTCTGTTGATGTTGCATATCACATTAATTGGATTTCAATATTAAATCAACATTGGATTCATGAGATAAATCCCATTTTGTTACAGCACATAATGTTTTATATATCTTTAGGTTTGATTGATGATTATTTTGTTGAGAATTTTTGAATCTGTGTTTACAAAAGCTATTCATCTTTAATTTTTCTTGTGATATCTTTATCTGGTTTTGGTATCAGGGTCATACTAGCCTCATAGGATGAGTTGGGAAGGTTCCTCTCATCTTGGAAGAGTTTGTGAAGAATCAGTATTATTTGGCATAATTCACAAATAAAGCCATCTGATCCTGGAATTTTCTTATAGAATATTTAAAATGACTATCAGTATTTTTATTTATTATAGCTTATTCAGATGGTATAGTTATTATTTTCACTATTTCTTTCTAGAAAATTTTCAATTTCTTTTAAGCTTTATAACCTTTTGATATGTAGTTGTGTATAGTTTTAATAGTGCTTCTTATTTATTTAAAATCAGTAGTAATGTTCTTTTTTATATCTAATATTTATAATTTGAATCATTTTCTCTTGGTCAGTCTAGTAAAAATTTGTCAATTTGTTGAGATTTTCAAACAACCAAGTTTTGGTTTTGGTTGATTTTAACTATTGTTACTCTATCCTCTATTTCATTAATTTCCACCCTAATCCATATTACTAGTTTCCTTTTGGCTGTTACAGATTTAGTTTACTCTGTTTCTACTATCTTAAGAGGGAAATGTTGAATGTTGATTTAAGATCTTTCTTCTTTAAGGTAAGTGTTTATAACTCTACATTTTTTCCTAAGCAGTGTTTTAGATGCATTCCATAAGTTTTACTATGTTGTACCTTCATTTTATTCATCTTAAAGTATTTTCTATTTTACCTTAAAGTACTTTCTCTTTAACTCTGCTTATTTAGCAGTACATTGTTTCATTTTCACATTTATGATATTCCAAAATTTATTTTTGTTATGAATTTCCAATTTGACTGCATTGTAATGAGATAACATATTTTGTGTGACTTAAATCCTTTTAAATTTATTAAGGTTTGTTTTATGGTCTACTATGTATTTATTTTAGCATTTTTCTATGTATCCTTGAGTATGTGTATTCTGCTGCTTTTGAATGGGTTCTCTAGATAACTATTAGCTCTTCCAAATCTTCTGTTACCTTCTTGATCTTCTGACTAGTCTTTATCAGAGCCCCCTGCAATGGGTTTCGATCTTCTGCTCAATGGTACAATACAAGGGAAGAAGAAAGACATAAAGACAGAGTTAAAGAGACAGAGATTTGGGGAGCCAGGATGACAACTGTTTGTGCAAACAAGACTGAACAAGCAATGGACCTGAACACCTGAGCTGTCAATATTTATTAGTGACATCATAGTTAGACTGTGGTAAAGGGGCAACATGAAAGGACATGTAGTTGCTTTGGATACATTATTGATGCATGCAAGGCTTGTAAAGGAAAAGACAAAGCATTCTTGATTAGGAACAGAACAGACAAAACATAGGTTGTGGTTAATGGAGATCCTTCTGTCTCAGCCTCTCAAAACCTGAAATTACAGGCATGTACCACCACATCGAACTCTTATATCTATTATCTATTATAAATTTATTGTATTTATCATTTCTGTTTCCTTTTTCCCCCCCGTGGCTATAATATCTATTGTCTTTTCCTTATCTTAGTACAATCTGTCCCTACACACTTCCTTTTTCTGTTATTATAAAATATTTATATTACATATATTGATTATATATATATTTACCTGTAACCTCCACATTATAATTCTCTGCATATCATTATATGCAACTGCTTTTTAAATGAATTAAGATGAGAAAACATGCATTTATATTGTATTTTATAATTGCATAATTACCTTTATTAGTACACTTTGATTTTTCACATGAATTTAAATTTCCATCTTGGCTGAGTTGCTTTGGAGTTAAAGAATTTTTTTATTGTTTCTCATAAGGTGGTTCTCAAAGCAGTGTATCTCTTCCCTGTTACTTTTTGGAAATATCACTATTTTACCTTAATTTTTGAAAGATAGTTTTGTTGCACCTAAAATTCCTGGGTGATAATTTTTTTTGTGTTGTCTTGTTTTTTCTTTTAGCACCTTTATATTCCACTGACTTCTTGCCTCCATTGTTTCAGATGTGAGGTCATCTGTTAACCCTATCAGACTCTCTTGTTTGTAGCAAGCCACTATTCTCTTGTTAATTTCAAGATTTTCTCTTTATCTTGATTTTCAATATTTTTATTAGGATGTGTCTGGATTTTGATGTCTATGCATTTATTCTATTTGGAATTTATTGAGCTTCTTTGACATATAGGTTAATATTTTCAGCAAATGTGAAGTGTTTAGTCATATTTCTTCACTTGTTTTTTTTGGCTCCTTTTCTTTTCTTCTCTCCTTCTGGTTTGCCATTATATGCATATCATATTCATGTGCTGAAAGTTATCCCACATTTTGCTGAGGTCTGTTCACTTTTGTGCTTTTCATTCCATATTAGACCCAGGTGTCATTTTTTTTTCTAATTTTCACAAAACCATCCTTATCTCTCTTCCAAATGTAAGGTACATTTTTCATCCTCTCACAGTACACAGTCAGGATACATGACTTCTCAATTAGCTATTACATCAAAAGATAGTAAGTGAAGAATCTGCAATACTAGAAAAATATGGGATAAGAAATAAAAGATACAGGGGTCCATTTTATTCTCAGATTTCCGTGATTCACTTGTAGATTGTGTATTTCTTGTCCCCAAATCTTTAGGCTCTGAGAAACTGGAGGTACTAGTTTCTGGAGGTGGAATTGGGTAGGAATCCTTCTACCAGGAGGAACAACAAAGGTTTCAGTGAACCTAAAACTATAGCTGTTACCTGGGCTTTTAATGTTTCTCATGGGACTAAGAAAAGAGCAAAACATCAAAATTACTATGCTGGCAGGTGTAACTGACCCCAAATGTCATAAGGAGAGGCAATTGTACTATATAATGAAAGCAAGAATGTCCAACTCAGGTAATCCATGGAGCATCTCCTGAGCTTTCATGCCCAGATATAATCATAATTGGATAATTTTATCAAGCATAACTTTACAAGTGAAAATATCCAGGGTCTTTAACCACATAAGAGTGCAGATCTGAGTTACCCCATCAGATAGACAGCATGCTAGATAATGGTAAGGAGGATCTAGAAATAAAGAGTGTTCTCCACTGACATTGTGGGCTCAACTATTCAAAAGAGAGGATGCTGAAAGAGGATGTAGGGTCCTGATAAATCTGCACTTAGACTCCAATGAAACCTACAAAGAACTCATTTGGTTGCAAAAATTGTTAGTGTGACATGTGGTATGTCAAATTGAAAAAGGGGTCAGCTATAAATAAACCTGGCTATAGTCACTTGAGTTGATAAGATTTACTTTTTTTTAAATAATAAAAATGTACAGACATAGTGAGTACAAATCTCTTCCAGCTGTTTAGCAATGTCAAGAAGTCAGAAATGGAAGTGTCTACCTTTATGCCCAAATATCCTTTTTCTTGCCACCTACTGGTTGCATTATAGCTGCCACACCTTCATCTCACTTCCATTGCAAGCAGAATGGTCAAATATAAAAAGGAATGATAACTGTACTTGGAAATCTAAACACTTCCAGAAATCCTCAGCCATGTTGTTTTTGGTTAGCCTTATGTCCAAGGGCATCCAGTAGCTATAGTTGTCTATGTTTAGCTAAGTACATTCCTGCTATGAACAAGGAAGAAGGGATTGAAGAATTAATATTACATCAAGAATTATCACCATCTTCCACATAAGGTGAGCACATATAAACCTCTAATGTTCTCACAGTGAGGTTTGTACATGCCTCTAAGTTTCTTTCGGAAAACAATTTCTGAAAAGTGGACCCTAGAAATGTATATATGACTATTCTAGTGTCTTAGAGCTGCATCTATGTTGTGTTTATAGTGGGCTGGGTAAGGTACTGTATAACAGATGTTAGTATATGATTTATATGAAGTAATATGAGTTAATAATCAATGATAACATTATAAAGAAAAGAAGGAGCCAAAAACAGAAACGAGCAAAAGTTGTAGAGTTCACTCAATGAGTCAAGTGCTGCAGTGCATAGCTGAATAAATCTAATCATAGTAAATAGGAGAGCTTTCCAGTGAGCCACCTGAGCAAAATTTCCCATCAGTAATATAAGTATGTGGTTGAATGACTTTATTAACTGAAAATGAAGCTCTCAATTTAAGACCTAATATCTTGACTACAGAAAAATTGCCTTATCTATCACATTCTTCTTTTGCATATTTTATGCATGTGTGTGCATATTCACATGTGTGTGCAAGTGACAGCAAGCATACACCCTTACATAAATTACATTTTCCTGGTCAAATGTTCCAGAGTCAACCTTCATACTAATTTTCAATTTCTAAGAGATTTGGAGAAGTGCTAAGAAACCCTTTCCTTTTCCTAACCTGTACAATCCTGACATGTAATGAAATCCCCATGAAGATATAACATCATTATGCTTCTGCTCTTGTTTTTTTATCTTTCTGAAAAATGTGCAGTGACACTTTTGATCTCTCCAGAGACACCAAAAGATGCCTATAGATAGATAACTCTTCCAAGATTCATAATTTTCTTTTCATTTTATGGGTCTGTATCTCTTACTACAGGTGCAGCAGACAAATGAAAATATAGAAATTACACCTATACAGTTTTTCATATAGAATTAAAAGTCTTCAGAAAATTCATTGGAATGACAATAAGAAATGTATGCTCATGCATTATTAATCTCTGCTATGAAAAATGGGAATTTACAGTACCATGATGTTTATAGCTTATGCTCCTGAGATGCAGAGGCAGCCACCTTTTTTGCCAGGCACTTTAAAGCAGAACTATTCCGCTCTTTCCTGATGGTACTGAAGCATTAAACAGCACCAATGAAATTGCCAAGGGTCTTTTGAATGAATATCTAGATTTCGTTATCAAAAAAATTGTCTGCCCATTTGTATTGCTTGTCTTAGTCCAAACTGACTGCCTGAACTGGAATGACTCCAAATCTGTTTTTGTAGGAATATCTCACAGACTACAATGGCAGTTGTAGAAGTTTATTACAGAGTTCCATTACATTACCTCACTGTCTTTCAAAAAAAAATCCTAGGAAGAAGATTTATTGTTAGTACTTTATTTTGTTGTTTTGCAAGATGTCTTCTTAGAAATTTGCATGTAAAATTTTCTGCCAGGAAAGTTTCAGCATAGCTGCATCAGGTTTTCTGGAATACTGAGCATGAGGACAAAGACCCTTGGTTTCCAGGTGTGTCACCTGCACTAGCTGTGGTTTCCTAGGTGACTCACATTTCCACAGAAATAGAGTTTACATACCCACCTCTCCATTATGTATTTGAGGTGGCTCTCGATCTGATAAATGTTAGTTGGTTTTGGCCAGATATCTTAGCTTATATTTGCTACCAATTACCTTCTAAATAACCATGCATTTTCCCAAGACCCTTCTCCCCAATAATGTAAGGCTTTGTGTTAGGTTACCCTATAAGAAATTATCAGCTTTTTGAAGTAAAAAGTGGTAGAGTATAGACAATTTCATTTGGCTCATCCCAATATGTGGCCTGAACTAGAAAACTCTGAATAAACCATTATTGCTTCTTTTCTTTAAAAGTTTGCCCCTGAATGTTTTTAGAGAAAGTACTCTTTAAATCATTTCATAATTCTCCTTGTAAGAGATACAATACTGCATAGGGACCAGACACTTCTGGCCTAAACTATAGTTCTTCCATTCCCATAGTCTTAGGTTACTTATTGATAATGGGTCTCCTGTTATTCACAGTGGCTGTCATGAATTGGCATAACATTTATGAACACATTTTCAAGTATTCAGGGGAAAGGATGAGCTTGTGTTTATCTTGCAGACAGGGAAACTGAGGCCTATTGTGATGAGAATGATTTTCCTGTCTTTCTCATTTCAGCAGCGATGATGTCAGAGACCCTCACTGTCAAGCCCTTCTCATGTTGTACTGCTGCCTTCCCACTCCAGCAGAGCTATCAGTCATTGCTTACAACCAAGCACAGTGCTTCCATCTCCACACTCAGAGTTACTTCACTTCTCACCATTAAAATGGAACTAATAATAGTGTCTACTTCACAGAATTGTTGTGAGGATTCAAATCGTCAGTGTACATGAAGTATTTGGACTAGTGCTTGAACTGGGAAAGTGCTATGTGTTAGGCATTATTATTAGGCTTTTTATTCAAAAGCCTCTTGTTCTTGTAAGCTGAAACTTGATGAAAAAACTTACACTTACATTTTATTGCAATGAGTTTTCGTATGCATGAAAATAACAATATGAAAAACAACCAAAGATTGATTATGAGTAGGTGTATTACATTCTGCTATAATAGAATCTATGTTTCATCATCCAGGGAGTTCATCCATATTCCATGTTGTTTACAGTCTTATATTTGGCTGAAGAATAATTTTAGAGCGTCATCTAAAAGCCAAGGTTTTTATCATAGCACCTGGAAGCAAGCATGCTGTGGGCAGGTGCTAAGAAAGCATCCTCCATCCCTGGTGCCAAAACACTGGAGCCCTTTCACTGCCACATCCCCAGATTTGGACATCACTGAGGTAGCTCCTGCCAACGCAGCAGGCCTGTGTGATGGTGCAGTGCTATAGGAATGGCGATTACTAGATGAGTGCTTTGGCGGCCGCATCTCACAACCAGCACTTTCTACAAGACCTGAGGGATCAAAGCTATTGATCTCTGAGTTCACTGTGGGATGGTCAGGTATGAGATGCTCAAACTGGCAGCTTCTGGATGATAGTGCATTACCAACAGATTCCTTCCTCGAAGACCAAAAATAGCACGTAGCTAAGATTGTGTTGTCAGCTTGCTAATAAGTTTTGCTTTATGTGACAGGTCATTTGTACTTTACTAGTTATATAACCATGGATGCTGATCTAAATATCCCCATACTGTTTCATTCTCTGATTACTAAACATTTGCTTCCGGGTTATTAAAAATGTCTAGCTCTAATCAATGATTGATCAGATAAGGACCTCTCTGTTCCTGAGAAGACAGGGGAGCCTAGCCGATGATGAATGGATCATGGGATGTTGAATCCAGAGTGGGTGAAATGGTCTGGTTCATTGCTACTACATATAGTTCTTTGTAGACAGCTGCTCATGGAAATGGGCAAAGTAGTTAGAGAAAATATAAATTTTGCAGGCAAAACAAATAAAACACTGGATTTTATTTGTAGAGGGCCGATGATGTCTTGTTTAGACAGAGAGAGCAACAATGTAAGAATTCGAGGTCAGATGAGGAAGAAGTCTTGGAGTGCACATTTAACCAATCCAGGATCTATGTCTACAAAATCTGGAGAGCCTTTGTGTTTCACTCAGAAAACAAACAGATTACCCAAGAGATCTTAGCAATTCTTTTTCAGTGCATTTTCTTGGTTGTAGATATAATAGTTTCTTAGAGAAATGAATCAAGTCAGATAAAATAATTAAACTTTTATATAAGAAAAGCCCCTCAGTAAGAAAATACATTAGTGCACTTTTAATACTTTTAATAAATGGTATTTCCTCCAAACTCCTTTTTCTAAATTAAAACTGGAGGTTAAAAAATGATGAAAAAGAAAGATAACAATGTTGAAATCCACATAAGTGGGGCAAACTTCTTCAGCTGAAGTAGCAGTGATGTGTTTGCTTTTTTTTTTTTAATTCTAGGAGCAAAATTTTCACAATAAGCATCCTGTTGATGAATACTGTGGCTGAAATGGGTCCCCCAAGACTCATATGTTTGAAAAACATCCAATGTGACGGCATTAAAAGATAAGATTTTTGAAGAGGTGATTAACTACTTTTAATGCCATTACAATGGGCTCCTGATACAAGGATGAATTTGGCCATATTTTTTCCTGCTTACATATGCTCACTTGCCTTGCTACCATCTTATGATCAACACGAAGGCTCTTAGCAGAATTTGGCACTGTGCTTTTGGATTTCTCAGCCTCTAGATCTGAGAGCCAAATAAACTCTTAGTGTTTATAACTTATCCCTATCTCCTTATTCTGTCATAGTGGCAGAAAACAAACTACAGCAATGTATTATATAAAGGCTGCAGAACTCCTAATCCTGGAAAACTCAGTGTTAAATTTAAGCAGAGTTCTTAGTTGCAGTACTTCTCACAGTCTTTAACAAGTAAATGAAGTTTTCCAGTCTCTAGTAAAGTTCTGCAGAATGAATTTTCCAAAGTTATTTGATAAGAGATCCATCTGTAGAAACTAACATTTTCTCAACACATTTTGAGAAATGTTATGCAAGAGTTTGTACCAATTCTCTTTAAGCCTCGGGGCAGATTAAGAGATCTCATTAAATGGCAGATATTATATATGAAGCACTTTACACATACTATTTTAAATTCTAAGCTATCATCCATTCAAGGCCTTATTATGGTAATAATTAAGAAACTCAGAGAGGTTAATGGCTCCACCCAAAGCCACACAGCTAGTAAGTGATTGAGAAGGTGTTTAAACACAGATCTGCTTCAATCTTCTGCCTTTCTGGTTTTTTTGTTTGTTTGTTTTATTGTTTACTTAAGGACCATTTCTTTCTGCATAAATATTATTGAATGCCAAAGATTCTCATTCTATGTTTGCTGGAGAAGGTGTTGTTCTTCTGTCCCTGAAAATTAATTGTAATAAAATATCTGTTTAATAAATTTAATGCTAGTTTAAATGGCTATTGTAGTAGGCAGGCTGAGAAGAAAAACAAAAGCATGAAATCATTCTATATGACAGATATAACCAAATCTTTTTGCTGAGTAAGACTTGAAAATTATTTTCAAGACTCCATTAATGCATCATCTATTCGCTTTCCCTTGTTTTGTACTGTTACTTTGCCAGACTTAGATTTGATTTAATAAGAACTGCTTAAGAGAAACCACTTATGAAATATCCTTGCAATGCTCAAAACATGTCCAACTCGAAAGCATGTTGGAGACCTTGTTACACCAGGACTATATCTTACACATTTTCTCATTTTACGTTGAAATAAAAGCATCTACTTTTCTTGTCCTGCCAATCTTACTTGTAAATCATGGCCTGTATGTTTAACCCCGTAGGAACAATCATTGCTATGTTACCTTTGCTTCAACAACATTAAAATGTTGACAAAGAACAACTACCAACTTCAACAGACTTGCCTTTCCAGCCATACCTTTCTTTATAACAATGGTCTTTATGTTGCAAATGCATGATTTCCAGAAAGAACTGTTCAGTTGTTCAGTGCACTCATTTTCCTTACTCTACTCCTGTCAAGTTAAAAAAAAAATTCTGCCCTTTCAACTGCATTGTGAATTTTTAAATTTTACTTTGTGAATTCAGAATGCCTCATTATTATAAAGTGTTCATGTTTCTTTCTTACAGGACACAGTATTCTAATCTAAGCTATTGCTCTCTATCTTGATTCTATTTCTGTCATTAAGTGTGGAATCCTGAGACTGTTAGATTTTGCCTTTTAAGGGCAGTTGTTTGTTTCTAAGACAGCTGAGGTCCTGGGAGCACAGGTGAGAAATTCATCAGAGATGTTGAAACATTCAACCAAAGTACCCCTTCTCTGAAGATCCATGCACATTTACTACAATAGACTTTCTATTTAAATTTTATTTTATTGTAGAAAGAGCACTTAACTTGATATATGACTTTCTTAACAAAAGTTTAGGTGCATAATGCATTATTATACCATCACCTATAGGCACAATGTAGTACAGCAGATCTATAGAGCTTATTCATCTTGCTGTTTTGAAACTGTAAGTCCACTGATTAGCAACATGGAGAGAAATTTTTCTGTGATGGGGGTGGTAGAGGTTAGGGGAAAATAGCAGAGTTTACCTGGGATATGAGTAGGGTTGCTAGTAACAATATTACACTCCCAGTTAACTTTGAAATTCAGATAAACCATGAGGGTTTTTTTTCTTTTTTGTAAGGAGCAGCCTTCCTCTTGAAGGTGCACTTTTTCCCTCATTAAGTTTATTGGTACATTTCAGGTATAAAATACAATTACATTCATCATTGGGATCTTGTACCATTACATGAGTATCTTGGTTCTTATTTTTTTCCCCTTTCCCTGGCCTGCCTTCCCCTGCTCCACCCTTCCATATTTGCAAAGACTTTATTTCCACTTTTTTCCTTTTCTCATATTTTTTCTTTTCACTTCTTTCCTTTCCCCTCCCCCTCCCACTTCTCCTACTCCTTTAGACCTTTTCTTCCTATTATACAATATCAATTATACATTTTTTAAATTACAATATCAAAATTTAGAGGATATTACCACAGATTTTACAAAATTTAAAAGAATATAGAAAGCATATTACAAAAATCTTTTTTGAAATCAATTTGACAACTTCTAAGAAGTACCTTGGAAGACAAATTAATGAAACTAACTCTGGAGGAAATATACAATTTGAATAGCACCTATTAAAGAAAGTATATTCTTAGTTTGAAAATCTACCTATATGACAACAACAGGCTCATATACATTTTAACTGATGAATTATATCAAACATTTCAAGCAGAATAAAGAAGGAACACTTCTCCCCTCATTTTAGGAAATCAACATTGTGCTAATCCTAAAACTGGATAAAGATAATACAAGAAAAAAGTATGAACATGGATAGAAATTTGTTTAACAAAACAAACTATTAGAAGTCAGATCTGGCAGTATGCAGAAAGTGGTTTTACTATAGGGATGGCAGTGTTGGTTCAGCATTGGAAGATCCACCCCCAAAAGTCATCATTTTAACAAAGGAAAGGAAAAAGCCATATGATCCTGTCAGTAGTTGGAGAAAAAGTATTGGACTAAATTCCACAGTTGTTCATGGTGAAAGCTATCAGGATCCTAGAAGTAGAACAGAACCTTCTCAACAGATTAAAGACATGTACTCCATACTTCCAGTGAGAATGCCTTATATAAACGGAGAAGATACAATGCTTTCTCCTTAAGGTGGGGAACAAGGGCAGATATGCTTACTCTTTATCTGTCCATTAAACTTTGAAACCTAGGCCCCACCAAAAGAGTCTGGCAATAAAATGACACAATTAGGATAGGACTGACAAGGTAGAAGCAAAATCTTTATATGCAGATGAAATGATCATCTACAGAGAAAATACTAAGAAATCTCTAGGAGCCCCTAGAACTTGTATTTGAATTTAGCAGGATTAGAAAACACAAGGTGTATGTAAAAATTCAGGTCTGTGTATACTTGCTATAAATGAAGAATTGGATATTGAAATTTAAAAGTTATGTAGGAGTACAAAGGACCTAGAATAGTAAAAAGAAAAAAACAAAAACAGTGTTGGAAGACATTTAGTACCTAATTTTAAGACTTCCTCTAAAGCTACAGTAATCAAGGCTCTTTTTTGTAGAATTGTAACTTTCTAGCTCTATAGCAAATACATTAGATAAGAACTTATAAAAAGAAAGGCTTTATTTTGGCTCACAGTTTGGGAGGTCTCAATCCACAATTGATTGACCACATTGCTTTGGGCCTGTGACAAGACAGCATACCATGGGGAGTTCACAGTAGAGCAAAACCCACTTACCTCATGGCCAGAGGCAGAGAGAACATGTAGGAAGGGGGCAGAGTCTCAAAATACCTTCCAAGGACACAGCCCCAGTAACACAAGGACCGCCCACAAGGCCCTTTCTCATGTAGGTTCTATCATAAACTCCCAATCGTACCATCCTGAGGACTAAACTTTAACACATGGGTCTTTGGAGATATTTACCATTCAAACTACAGCAAGTATGATTCATGCAATATTTGGAACATGCTTATACTCACCATCTCTCCCTTGTTCTTTTGAAATTCGACGCTAAGTGGTTTTCCTGTATTTTTATTTGCTAAATCTGCAAACAAAGATATGGAAGAAGTCTAGACACAAAGGGCAAGAGGTAGTCATGAGTGAAATAAACTGTATATTAAGTTGGGTGTATCTTGAAAGGTTGGAATGGAGAGAAAAGACAAGAGGGAAGAATGACAATCTGGATGAGTGTATAAAAGGAGAAAAGAAAATATGCATCATAATTTCAGGAGTTACACTTCATGGGAATATTTGAAAAATAAAATGAAAATTAATCATTTTATAAAAAATGTAATTGGAGAAACCATCAAATGTTAATGTTTTATCACATTGTCGTCTAGAACATAAAATTTAGACCTTAGTAAATTATGAACTCTACCTAGTTTTTATAAATAATTTCTCTTTTGCATGAAATAATGACATGAGAACTGTATTTTGTGAAATTTAACTTTAAAAAATAAAATTTTCTGTCTTTGGAAAATAGTTTATATTTCAAGATTTATTACCAGGATAATAATTTATGTGTTTGCCCTGTATTCATACCTCTCACCTTTATGTGAATCACATAGCTGATTTTCTCGCAAACAGACCTCTGAGATGCTTTGGTCGACCAGTCCCCCTCAGTTCCCTGGAACTTATTTGCTTGCATAGGAAAAATCTAACATCAGAAATGCCAAGGTTGCTTCTGATGGCAACTAGAGTAGGAAGGAGAAGGAATAAGAAGCTATCAGAGCAAAGGGTGTGAAGAAGAAATATTTCCTAGGAAAGAGAAAAGAGATGGAAGAGGAGAGTGGGAGCCTGGGGACTAGCATCTCCTGGGAGCAGTGTTCACCTGTGGGCTGGTGACAGCACGCTTTCTTACAGACATAGCTAGGGAAGTGATAATGGATGGGACATATCAATCCTCAGCTTCCCAGCTCTGTCAAATTGCTCAGGCACAGATGCAATACAGTCAGGACTGAAGAGACCCTGAGCACTAGACGCATGCCTCAGTGGTAACTGTGATGGACTGACGGCAGATGACCTAGGTGCATCTTCATTTCTAGATGTTGCCTAAGACCTCGCAACTTTTGCTTAACAGTGGCTGATAGGGGTGGTCCACATGATAACGATGATTGAATTTCCCACCAGCACAGCAGGATGAGTCAAAATTAAGTTGATTCGAGAAAATAAAGACAGTGAAATTTCCTGCACACCTGTGGCCTAAGATTTATACCCACACCACATATTGGCCTCATTTGAATTCCTCATTTGCCAGTTACTAGGAGGAAACCTTTTAATTTTTTTCCTCATAATTATGCCTAAGGTATCATGATATGGAATACCAATTTCATAAATTTGTTGCTCAGATATTGTGGCTTCTAGAAAAATCCCCAACTTGCTCAGTTTTGATTCAAGTAGGGCAGACTGACTAATTGTGATGCCTCAAAGATTTTGAAATAATTGAATCTGTTTTTGTCTTCTGATCCAAGTCCTAGAGAATAGTTCTCAATATAATAATATTTTCTTAGCATTAATTCAGCAGTCAAACAAGAATATAATCCAAAAAGCTCCCTGTATTCACAGAGACAATGCACTTATGATGAAGCCACAGAAAGAAGTTGTAATTAATGCAAGAAATAATGTGAACAGTCTATTAACATAATCTGAATGAAATCCTTGCACTGTTAAATGCAGACACTAAGTGCTCATATAATACTTTATTAATTAACAAAGTATTTATCCACAGGGAAATGAGGATAAGAGACCATACACTTTGTCAGACTACAGGAAAATGTATTAGTGCTTCATAAGAAATGCATACAATTCAAACAATAGCATGATTATCTTTTTAAAGCAATTATATTTAATCTCGGAAGAAAGAATAAATACATTAATTCTTCCATGTTCCCCGATAAGCCACCAAGATACATAGGTGATCATTTTCTATTCTCACAGCTCTGGAGGCTGGTGGCAATCCAGGGTATGCTTCTCAGGCAACTGACACAGTGGAACACCACTTAGCACACAAAACACATTATGAGCTTAACTGACTTTTGGCAGAATCGAATTCTCTTCTGTGGGAAGCTACGGTTTATACTTTGCACATTCTTTTTAGCTTTGGAGACTTGGATGATGAGGTGAAATGCCTGTAAGAAATGTGTTTGATGGTGAACTCCAAATCTGTGCTCTTATCCAAGTGTGCTGGGCTGCACCATGTGTCATAGACACCTTCTCGTGACATGATATCTGACATGCACTAGTTGACAGGCGGTGGGGGGGCCTTCTGGTTCACCCTAACAGTCCATGGTCAGCTAGGCTGGTTCCAAGGCAGCATGCCGTGGCAGAGGAGCATAGAGGAGGGAAATTTGCTGACATCACGATAGGAAGCAGAGGGCAAAGGGAAGAGTGGTGGAGCAAGACGTATCCTTCCAGGTCTCTCCCAGGGACCCACCTTTTGCCACCAAGCTCATCACCCAACAGCAAGTCAGCTCCAGCACCCTCACAGTCCAAAACTCTTCCAAAAACCCTGCCTATGAGCTCATGAGGCTCTGAGGGGACATCTGCGTATACACCATAATCCAGTACCATGTATCATCACCCAGAATGCCTTTCACTCTTAAAGCTCCAAGTGAAATGAAATCAAAGTAGCTAGCCTTGTGATTTATTTCTTGTCACACCTACTCAAGCTCCTCTTGGCCTTCCAGAACTGGGACCAGATAACCAGAAACCTTTTCATGGACATTAGCTGATGTGACAACTGTGTGATCATACTCATGAATCATCCTGTCTACAAGACAGAAAACAAGTAAAAAGGATATTGGCCATGGATCTGCTCCAGTGGTTTCACTGTTACTATGTGAACTCATTAGTGTCCCAAATAATGTCATCTTTCAATTTCTTTAATCAGTTGCTTTAATTTTTATTAACAATTTATTATGCTCTTAAAATACAATGTTTAAAATCTAGGTTAGATTTATTCAGCTTGGAATGCATGGAAATTTTTACTGAAGAGCATGTGCCTATCTTGGATAGTCTTGATTGCAACCTGTTTTTCAACTTCCCTATTCTTAAATGAATTGTAAAAATGTCTTTGGGACACTGAATTCAGGTACAGAGTTTTATTAGAGTTCTTTTGACCTAGGAAACATCAGATGTATCACTTACAAGCAAAAAGAACAAGTGTATGATCGCAATCCATCACTGGTAATACAAAGCCAGTAACACTGAACTTTATTGACAAACTGGAGAAAGTTTTATTGTGTATCACTGAAAAAGCTGCATAGTATGTAGGATATTTCCCTACCTGCACAAAAAAAATCGTCCAGGTAAGGAAATTTGAGGGGCTCTGAGGAATGTGTTTCATGTGGCTATAGATAAGATTTTTGTTGTGCATTCTGGAAACTGGCTTAGAAGAGACCTTCTGATTCTTACAATTCACATTCTAAGTCTAAGAATTACACTGATGTCTGAAGTGATCCTGCATTATCATCACTTCTTCCTGTTGACGGACTGTATCTGGGAGAATCAACCTTCTAAGATTAAGTGGAATTGATTTATAGAACAATTTTACACTTAGGCAGAATCTGGTAAAAATGAAGGTATCGTACATTGTAGGATGGGGTGCCCTCATAGGAAGAGGAAAGGTCTGTAAAAGATTGAAGTAGCTAAAATCAGCATTATAATAATTCTCACATTACTCTCCAACTTCTTTTTTAGTCTCTAAAAGTCATTATTAATTGTACTCATTAGAAGCCACTATTTTACGTCAGTGACACCAAAAGATTAATCTGCCTGGAAAGCCTCACATTCAGTGTGGCCAGGATTCGTTTCCTCTGGGGGTCTTTCTAGATAGATCTAGACAAATTGCCCTGTTATATGTTCTCAGTGAGCCCTGCGTTTTTTAAGCACAACTTCCCACAATTACAGAAATTAGTTTAGGTGAGTGTTATAGCTTGTGTCTAAATGTCCCCCTAAAGCCTCATGCAGTCATGGGTGGGTCTTTTTCAGAGGTGGCTGACCTAGAATGCGTGACTCTGGAATTGATTCATGGTGCAATACTAGGATCAAGGGCCCTAGGATTAAGAGTGTGAATGTTACCCACCCTAAGAAGTAGGATAAGACATAAGGGATAGAAAGAGCTGTGGTCTTGTTGCTTTGTGCTTTGTTACATTCTGCCCACCATGAACTGTTGTGATGCCTGTCTGCCATGCCACCCTGCCTTGGAGCCAGCTGATTATGGACTGAAACCTCTACACACTGTGAGCCAAATAAACCTTTCTTCCTTTAACTTTAGATGTTAGGTATTTTGTCTTAGCAGTAAGAAAAGTAACTAAAGCAGCTGGCCAGTCCAGAATCTCTTTTTCCAAATTGTGTGAAGTTACTCTTTCCTTTACTATTCAAAGAAGGGATTTGACTTTCCATGTCCTAGGGGTAAGTGTAAGGACCTTCCCTGTATCTTTCAAGATTACAGGGAAAGTACTTTCACTTTCTTAGTATCTGTCACTTCCTGGTCACATTGCTCCTGGCTCAGTTTGAATCACTTTTCACTCTTTGGTTACCACTGCCATCCACAGCCTTCTCTCTTAGCTTCTTTCTTTAAGGCAGCCATCCATCTGGGTTTGCCTGGGATATAGAACTTTTGGAGCTAGGATTGGAGAAATCTTGAGCAAACTTGAATAATGTGTTCACTTTATTCTCTAAGAAACCAATATACCATTCCATTATTTGTAACAACATTCTGAAACATTTGGGATAACAAAGGTGAAATAAAAACAGAAAGAGAAAACAACATGGAGATCAGATATCAATGTAACTAAGACGCCTGGTCCTTGTTCCTCTTGTTGCTGGTTTGCTAACATGTTTCCAGGATCAATATTTTCACCACAGAAAACTTTCTGTTCGACTAAAAGCTCTTTTCTCTTGATCTACCATAGGAAAAATCTCTAAAACTCCTGTTACTTTGCAATGAAGGACAATTTAACTCTGTTGTCCCCACTTCTTTAATGTCTTTACTAGAGACCATGCTAAGGCATGCCTTTTGTTTTGTTTTGTTTGGTACCAGGGATTGAACTCGGGACCATGTGCTTGTGCAGCAGGCACCGGAACCACTGAGCTAAATCTCTGGCCCTAAGGCATGCCTTTTGTCTCCACATTTTTCTGAAATAAGAGTGATCTAACCCTGAAAGTCTAACTTGAACAATATATTGAACAGAACAGTTCTAAAATTTGAACTTCTAGAACCAGGAATTGAAAGGCAAGTTTCAATATGAAAGAGCATATGTTTGTTTTTAGAAAGATATCTAGAAGAATTCTGGGTAAAATAATGAAGGAGATCTGGAGATGCACAGAAATTGTCTTACTGTGGCCAACACAGTGTTTTGTATCAATTAGGCTCTCAATAATTCCCTGTTGAGTGCAAGCATAAATACCCTTACATATGTAAATAACTAATATACTGAAAAAGTCTTATTATGAAAAAGTTTTCTCCAGTAATATGAGGCCATAGGTGGTTGGATCCAGAGTTAATTCAGTGGCTCCTTACTATCATCCAGTCATGTCATGTCTATCTTGTGGCCCTACCATTTTCTGTACCTTTGCTGTATCTTCCCTCATTGTCATTACATGGTAAAACTAATTCCAGGAGTCACAGATCACGTGACTGCACCAACAGAGAAAAATCGGAATTTACCTCTGTTCTCTTTAAAGAGACAAGTCTTTCCCAGCAGCTCCCATCAGACCTATGCTCCAGATTAATAAAGTTAGTGAAGGGAGGCTAGAAAAACTCAATTTCTAGGAAAGGGAGGCAGGCTTTTCTACCCAGGAGCGGCAAAGGAATAAATAGGTATTGGCTAGGTAGCAAACAGAATTCTACTCATAGGGAAAGTGAACTATTTTCAATAATCTGGGATAGTGAGATTTCCTATAAAATAAATTCATGTGTAGAATCTCTGATCATTTTTGGCTGCACTGTAGCAAAACTGGCTAGTTTCTCATCAGAATCTCTTCTTCCATTACACACAGAAAGATTACTTTCCCTAGTTTCTCTTGCAATTAGATTAAGTGGTATACCTGATTTCTGACCTCCATAATGTGAATAGAAATGTGTTCAAGGAGACACACCTAAGAGATCCACATCTCTGACATAGAACTGAGATGTACAGGAATATTAACATTTATTTACTTATTTGTCCTGGGGATTGGACACAGGACCTTGCACTTGTGAGGCAGGTGGCGGCACCACTGAGCTAAGTCCCCGGCCCCTAACATTTGTTGATTTTTATCACCAAAATTTCTAGATTTATTTATCATTACATGATAATCTCTCTTCCCTTAGCTAAGATATTCATATAAAGAGAAAAGTATTATTTAAAGTGTTAATAATGCATCTTTTACAAATGGCATGCAATGTCAAAATTGAAAACTTATTCATTCTTCATCATATATCTCTGTGGCTCTAGAACTCAACTTATACTTAAAAGTATACTGGAATTCATATCTTTTTTTTTGGAATTCATATCTTGAAAACTATTACCTGTAATAGCTTACTTGTGCTAAGAGAACTGGACTGAGTTCACTAAATTATTTTCATCATCTTCACAGAAATATCTGCAAATTCAAGATGAAATTGGACTCAATATCATCATTTAAGGCACTATGAAAGAAAGCATCTTTGAGCTAGTTATATAAGTCCTTATTTTTGTGTCATTCTTCATAACCCTGACATTTATCATTGTGTATTAAAACATTCACTAAGCTTGCTACATGGACAAATCTTAGTCTCTAAGAATTATAAAAATGAATAATGTCTTGTTCTCCTACACCTAACTTTTTACTTTTAACATTGAAAACTTCATGACACATGAGGAATAGTAGAAATGTTTGCATGGTGCCATATAGCAAAAAGAACTGTTACTAAATCTGCTGGGGATAATTCTGCACTATCACATGTAAAGTTAACTTCAATGAAAATGATGTGATTAGTGTTCAATAATGTTACCCTTTATCTTTACTCCAAAGTTATGTTCTAGCCAATCTGGAAGGAATTTTGTTTGTTCCACAATCTAAATTCTCATCCAGTGATATGTTGGAGAACAGGTTCTACAAAAGAAAGTTTTGATTTATAGCATGTGCCAACTCTCATGATGTAAATACTTCCATCTCAACCAATTTAAACTACAGCACTTTAACATCTGGTTGGAAAAATTGCTGAATATTTAATAGTTGTCTGTGGTAAGCCCAGGTCACCCGTGGCATAATCTGATAAGATTTTCTGGAACTAATCAATATATCTCAACAGAAAAATACCTGAAAAGAATTTTTAAGCTTAAGTTTTTGTGGAGATTCATTAAATCATTTAATAAATATTATTTTTACACTTTCTATGTGCTCAACTCTATTATAGGTATTGGATTATAGTAGCAAGCAATATAGACATGGTTCCTTACATTATGGAGTTTCTTTTCCAGTGAACAGTACACTGAAGAAAGATAACGTGGGGTAAAGGAGATATAAGATCTCATAGAAAATGCTACCTTATGTATGATGGACAGGGCAATCCTCACTGATTAAATTGTATTTGAGCAATGTTTAAACGAAGTGATGGAAAGAACCATGCAGATATCTGGAAGAGGCTACTGAGGGTGTAAAGTCTATAGCAAGGGTGTGCTTGCATGTTTGCAGAAGAACGAGAAAAACAACTGTGCCCTGATTGGAATGAGTAAGAGATAATGTGGTAGAGAATCAAGTAATACGGATATTGAGGCAAGTTGAGAGGGAGCACGCTGTGGACAACTATAATTCATTCACTGACTACTTGGTGGTAGTAGCAATGGTAAGAATTGTTCACAGATATGGTGTTTCATTTAATCTTTACAAGTCCATGAGGGAGTTAGTACTCCCCTCCTTTCATCCCCTCCCCTCCTTTAGACCTGAGGTTTAGAGTAATGTTTTAACTTGAGCTTCCCATGAAGCAAACCGTGAAACAATGATCTGAGTGCAAGTAATATGTTCGAGAGGTGACCCTAGAAGGTACTAGCAAGAAATTTAGGGAGTGCTCAGGGAAATGAAAAGAACAGAAAAACTGCAGCTATCAGTGTCAGTAACTGGAACTTAATCCCACTGGAGAACTCTGGAAATTAGTGTATAATGTGGCCCTCAGAGTTATGCTACCTTAAGGCTGATGAAACTGGAGTATGTATACCCTAAATCCTCATCAGTCATAGATTAAGGCTGGTTCTCAAATATAATAATTATCCATATATATATGTTTTTGATACCAGGGATCGAACTCAAGACCTTGCACTTGCAAGACAGGCAGCGGCACCACTGAGCTAAATCCCTGGCCCTAATTATCTATATTTTAAGTCTTCTGTACATTTGGACAAGTATGTGCCACTACAGGAAGGCTTTAAACAGATTTATAGCGGTAAACCATTCGAAGCTGGCCATAGTTTCTCCAAAATGTTGATGCCCAAGCAGGTGTGGGTTGGGTACTGGAAGCCTCTATTACTAGAAGGTAAGGAGGCAGTATTTTTGCAAAATCAGAATTTGAATACAAACTCATGATATGACGCTGAAAAAAAGAACTTAAAAATTGGTAGGATCTCCTGTTTTGAATGCTCGTAATGTTTCAAAATAAGATTTCTAATTAGTTTTCTTCAATATTACTAAGTATGACTAAGAATCATCATGAATTTTATTTCAACAAGATGGTCAACATAAAGAACATTTAGAAAGGGTCAAAAAGGAATTTTTAACATAAATCCTGAAACCACAGTAATTTAAATAAGTCAGAGATTTCCACCAGCAATAGTGCCAAAGACACAAGAAGTTACCTGACAGCACCAGAGATTAAAGTTGGTTCTTTCTCAGCTTCAGTGATGGCACAGTTCTGCAAACTAAGAGGTCAAGGGACTGTGGTCCAATGAGAAACATTACTTAGTATGAAAAGAGAAAAAGGGGTCTCACCAAGTCCACACATAAACAGAAAGCAGCTCTGGCTCTCAGGAAACAGGCTGTGTCTCTCTACTCATCATACAGAACACACCGAAAAAAAAGAGATGGGAAGTGCAAGTGATTGAAAGAGCCCTTTGGGTTATACTGATCCTTACCCTATGTGCCATGAAATTCCACTCTCCTGAAAGGTAGTGGTCAGGCTTCCAAAGGAAATCCTACAGGGAGTGTGATACAGAAGGCTTTGCATAAATTAATGTAACATAACCATTCCTAGACCTGAGAGATCACATTGTTTTCCTCTCCAATATCCAGTTAGATTATTTATTTGAAATGGTATCAAACATGTCTGTCCCTAGGCTAGGAGTAAAACAGCAATTTTGATGCTGAACATAAGGAGAAGAGAACAAAAAGATTAAAGCAATCAAAACAAAATGGTACATGTTTTGGAAAAAGGATAAAACCGTGGCAAAGAGAATCCCATTCTTTGCTGATACATAAAGAATCCAAAATTTAAAAAAGAAATGTTAAGACTATGCTCAAGATAAACACAATTTTTCAGTCTAGAAAAATGGATATTACAGTGGAGGACATGATCAAACCAATGGTTTGCAACCATTTTTTAAAGCAGCAGAGTGCTTTTATTTCAGTGTAATTGTACATGGAGTTCAATTGATAAAGCAGATAAAAATGCAGCTGCTCCGGTAGAATAAGGGAGGCCAAGGGCACTGTACCTCTGCCTCTTTTCTTTCTCCGGCAGCTGCTCCTGTAGCCATGCCAGGAAATCCTTGTACTCTGCAAAATAGAATTTGAAAAGCAAACATTGGAATGTTGCAGCTTCTATCCATTTCATAGCTTCACAGATATAAAATATTATTGTCTCTGTTTAAACCAGTATATATATAATATATATAATATATATATTTGCAAATCTTTCTCTTTTCTCTTGTTCATAATTTTGCGGAGTAAATAGAATTGCAAGATATAGCAGCCAGCAAAAGTACAAGGTTTTAAGCAGCCCTCTTGAACTTCCTGCACCCCTGATGATTTTGGCCTAAGACAATTGTATGTGGACAATGTGCAACATTCACACCGGTAATAAAATTCTTGCCTGCCCTTACAGTCTGATTGATTTGAACTTCTTATCGCCTCTCAGATCCTTGACCCAAGGACTGTTGGTAATTTGCATTGCTTCTACTGAGTAAGCCTGATATGTTTAATATTTATCTCGAGGAGGTCAGAGACCTTAGGTGAACTCCGTGTCTAGTTAGCTGGAATGATTAATTCATACATCCAAAAGCTAAAGGGCGCTTCTGTAAATTGTCTGCATCATTCTTTGAAATGCAGGAGGATGGTTTAATGGCTTAAATGCACTGGTGATGAAGCTTTGAGGAGGGCTCAAGGCTTCTTGGTCCCATGAGGGACTGTAGGCGCAGAACCAAATAGGGCTATTTAGCCCAGCTTAGGCCATAACCAGGACAGAGAGGTGCATGGCCCTGCAATTTAAACTGTCAGACTCCAGTGAAGAGGAGTGGGTATATGTCACTTCTGAGTGGATGATCTGAAGGATGAGAAAATAGCCAATAATACACTTGGGGCTTAATAAAGAGAAGCAGCAGTAGGAACACAAACTGGACAAAATACTCAAATTCCTAAGGTTTTTCTACCTCCAGCCTGATTTCTCATCTATAAAATGGGAACAAGAATACCTATCCTGGTAGGTTGGGTTATCTAAAAAATATTCAGTCTTCTTTCACTAACTTTATGAGAAGAATAAACTTTCTATCTCATAGACGTTTGATTTGGCAATGCAACTGGTTGGTCTCATGTTGAGGAGAGTGTCTTCACCACGTTTTAGATTTGGCCATGGCCATGCCACTTGCATAACCAATGAGATATCCATAGATGTGATGCAGTGACAGTGCAAAGTATGCTGGCCGTGAGTAAAACATGTTCCAGTTACCCTGCTATCTAAGGAAGGAGAGGGACTGATGGAGCAGACCTGGATTCCATCTGTGGTTTAAGCAAGCACTACCTATGTTACCAGATCCAAGATGACACACACACATGCAAGCAAGAAGAAATCTATTTTTAAGTCCCTGCGTTTTAAGGTGCTTTGTCACACAGCAATGACTGATACTCTTCATAGATTATTATAAAGATTAAATGATGTAACTTAAGAAGGCACCTGCTATAATCCCATCAACCAATAAACACCACATAATGAGTTTCTGCTATTATAAACAATGCTGTATTTGGATAATTTTTTTCTTTAAATGTTGATGATGAAAGAGGGGCATCCTATAGTGTCCTTGTTGGAGCTTGCACTGGTGACAAAATTCAGGAAAGTCCTAGTCCTCTTCCCATCTCAAGGCAGGCTCCCCTCTGTCTTGAGTACACTTTCTTGTTCTTTCACAAGCAGTATGGATCACTGAACACATGGCAAAATAAGCTAGCTCTTTGGAACATTGTTTCTTTTGAAAAAACGTCTTTCAAAGCAACCAATGAAAACAGTAGGCTTTCCACGCGGCTGTTTGTGTGTGTAGTTCTAAGCATGGCGAAGCTTGTGGTCTGATGCTGGCTCTGTCATGGTTTTCTGTTGCTGAAGGAACTTAACCTCCCTGTATTGCACTTCCCTGATTTACATAATGGGGCTGATTATAATTGCCAACCTCACAGGATTGTTGTGCGAATTAACTAATGTTTGTAAAGTGCTTAGAGGTCCATAGATGAAAGGTGCTATATAAGCCTATTATTATGTCATCAAAAATGAAATTCCAATAAGATTACATTTCATTTAAATTTCCATTAATTTTGTCATCATTCTAGATTAATTCTCGTTTTCTAGAGCAAATAAATAAATAAATATATAGATGAGAGAAAGGGGTTGATATATTAAAATATGAAGCATTCAACATGGAAAGGAAATTAGCTAGAAAATGCTAGCACTTAGAAGTGATTTTTAAATTATTATCCTTTAATGAACCCTGATCATGTAATCAATATTATGTAAAACCTAGATATGGTCTCTGAGTTTACAAACTAAATTACGAATCTGACTGATTAAATAGCTAACATTTCCTATTTCAAGTGTGTAGAAATGAATGCTATATAAAGGTCTATAACTCAACTCATTTTTAAATTAGACCTCTTGTTATAGGAAATAACTTTAAAAGTTTGAGAAAAATTATAAATGTGTAAAGAGTACATTTATGAGATCACTATGTGGTCTGCTTAATTCTGTATTGGGTTCATGAGAAATAGCATTGATTCTCAGACCTACTAAAATGACCTGTGGTAATTAGTTCCATAAGGTCCACTTATAAATCCCCTCATAAAACCATGAGATGTTAGATCATGAACAGCCGGTTTAATGTCATTTTGGAGATAACAAAACAGAGGACCTGAGTTGTTTTATTTTATTTTATTTTAGTGTTGCTGAGGATTGAACTCAGGACCTTGCACTTGATAGGCAAGCAATTTATTACTGAACTATATCTCTAGCCTATGACCTTCAGTTTCGAAGTAATTTGCACAAAGTTACATATCTATAAGTTGGCAGATCTGGGCCTCCAAATTCTCCATCGAATGTCATTTACAATACAGCTTTTCACATCTATGAATCTGAGGATTAGTTATTTATCCATGTTGTCCTACAGATTGTCGCTTCCATGCTGTTACCACCAGGAGTACAGAAAATGGACATTTCCAGGGTTCACTGCTCACTACAGTTAAGTTTCTTGCATTATTTTTAGTAAAATACTTGTATTCATTTGGTCACCATGATTTAAGGGAAACAAAGCATTATTCTGATCGTCCATTTTAAATACATGAAAATGAATCCTTTTCCCAAGGCTGTTGACAAAAGATGGTAGGTAGGACACTGGAGTCTATTTTCCCCTTTGGGAACCCGGGGAATAAATTCAATATCATCCCATTGTCCAGTTGTAAACATCTATGTGTCTGAGATGCCAGTCCTTAGGAAGAACAAAGTGGAACCAGATCTGCCCCAACTTTTCTTTCATTCCTTCCTTCTTGGCTGGTAGATCAGTTTTCCCTGGAGAATATAGCTGTACCATTCTATGAGCTGTCTGTCCTGTAATATGCTGTTTGGGGTATGTGACATATATGCGCATATCTCTGTGACTTTGGTCCTAAGCTTGCTAACCTCCACCACATTTGAGCTCAGCTCCTCTGGGACTTTAAGGAAAGCTCCTTGGATTCCATTGAACTGTAATGCCAGGAGGAGGAGATGGATGCTGCTGCTTCACTTTCCGTTAGATCAATGCTACATACAGATAATAAAAGAAAAGTCTGTTTTGAGGCCTAATGCACACTTATTTCTTAGGTTCCCTCATGCTGCTGATGTCTGAAGATATAAATTTTCTTTCTTAAATTGGGAGTGGTACCAAGTCCAACTAAACTTCACTGGGTTATGGATGGGGGAAATTATGTTTCATTTGATGACTGCAGTGATGCCAAAAGAAACCTGAAAGACAAATGCCTGCCTTAAATGTTGAGACAGAGATAGATGAACTAAAAGAAGCACTGTAGGAAAGCAGTCACAGAGGCTTTAATTACTGGGAGTCTTATTCCTGCTCTAGACTTGATTTGTACTTACTCTGGTGCCAGTTTTACCCATGTCTAAGAAATTAAAAATGTGGGCTCCTTAACATTAAGGATTTAATATTAAAATCTTTTCCCCTCATTCCTAGGGTCATTCATTTAGTAGTTTTCAAGTACCTCCTCTATGTGAGGGGCATTATGAGAGGTGGTAGGGTGACAAAGATTATTGCTAATTTTTATATCATATTTCCTGTGTGTTCTGTTCATTTTGTACATTAATTTGTGTACTTCTCATCAGCCCTATGATGTTGTGATTATTATTATCTCCCTCTTATAGATGAGTAAAGCGAGGCCCAAGTCGAACAATTTGTTCAAGGTCATTGTATTAGTCAGTTTTAATTTTCAATGTCTTATGATGTTTTGACATCTTAAGAATCTTGTTGGCCAGAGACAAACTACCCTTTCCAGGGCTGGCCACTTCCTAAACAGGACAGAAGGCTGGGTTTAGAGCTTACCTTTCATGTGTAGACCAACTGATCTGTAGTCCCTGCTCCTGTTACCCCATTTATCTGACTCTTATATCAGGCAATATTTCTCCTACCCCCAAAATCACTCCAGGACCAGTTACCAGCCACCTGGAGACCACTGCTATGGCCCAAAGCCCATTGCAATTATTCAAACTAGCTGATGTTAAACTCTTTGCTATGCCCTGCCTTGCCTTTTCTGCAGAAACTCCAATAAAAGCTCTGATCTAATCTTTCCCCTTACCTGTGCCTCCTCCATCTACTGAGCAAGTCTGCAGTTTTTTCCTGGGGCCCTGTGTGATACACTGTGCCTCTCATTTCTAGAGCAACTGTGAGTGACTTTGAACATTTCTTTCAATGAGAATGATCTCTCTGCATCAGCACTCAGTCAATTTTATAAATTAAGGCCCAAGAACCATCCAGTGGGGCTGGGACTTCTATTAGGCAGTCTGGCTCTGGAGTCTGATTTTGGCTTATGCGCGATACTGGTATACTTTACAGGGCACACAGTCCTGTGGAGAAAGAGCATCAGAACAAACAATTATAAACAATAGGTGAATACAATCACCAAGACAGCACTGTTATGACCAGATCAACCAACAGCCCTGTCCATGTGAAAGGAGTGCATAGGATTAATTAGTATTTAGGAAAGCTTGTGTGAACTTGCTGGGTAGGTTAGTTTATCTGATTCAAGAAACATCTAAGCACCTACTATGTTCAGGTTCTTTGTCAGTCACTGAAAATAAAAAAAGGAACAGGGAGAGGAGGCCCTTGCAGTGCTGCTGTAGCAAAGGATTCAGGCCCTTTAAGATGCTGGATGAGGTGCTTGTGCAAAACACAACAGGGTGGGAGCTCCCTGGAGAGGGGAGCAGCTCTGTTCCTAAGAAGCTGAGCCAGGTGAACTGTAAAATTATTATGAAGAACTGGAAATTAGGAAATTTTGTGGGTGATGGCACAGGACTAGGGACAGACTGTGGAGTTTTATTCAGTTGGGAAGGAACAGACTCAGCAAGTAACTTGAGACACGTTATTATGAATTGGTTTGTGTCTTTGCAGCTCTAATTGTGTTGAACTTCAAAACTGAGCCTGGACTATGTTCATAGTTTCAAGGCTAAACCCCAAACATTACCATGTAGCAGTGAGAAGCAGCACAGAAAGTATGATTTTTTTCAGAACTCCATGGACCAATGTATAAATTTTAACTTTGTAACTAGCTGTTTGTCTTTGGGGAAGTTACTTAACCTTTCGGAAATTCAATGGAAAAGACTTTACTTACTCAAGATGCATAAAGTCGAAAGTGCACAGTTCAGGCAAAACAAGTTTTCTTCCACATTTTGGACTCCTTCTCCAATTCTAGTCAAAAGAGAGATGGATGGGTAGAGCCTGCAGAAGATTGTATGAATTCTAAGAATATACCTAAGGCCATAGCTGCAAGACTGAACAGGTTTTTGTTTACATCCACTGCAATAGGAGAGTAATAAACATGAGCTGAATCAATTTTATACTCAATCAATGCCTTAGCATCATTTGCCTTTTTTGTTGTTGTTGAGCCTTAAGCAAGAGCAGGAAGAGCAAGCCTGTCAACTCTTGATCTATGCAAGGCTGAAGATATTATATTGACAGAGCATTGGTGATATCATGCAAGATGATGCATGAAAAGCAGAATTATGTATCAAATTGTTAGTGACTTAAGCTTCACTTCCCAATTAGCGGCTTTTGTTGCTCATTGATGATCCGGCCCCAAGTTAACTTTCATTCCTTCCTTCTTGGCTGCTAGACCATATTTCCCTGGAGAATGTAGCAGTATTATTCTATGAGTTATTTGTTCTGCAACATGCTGTTTGGAGTACTTGGCATATGTGAGTGTATCTCGGTGACCTTGGTCCTAAGCTTGCTAACCACTAACACTTTTGAGCTCAGCTCCTCTGGGCCTCCATCTTGTCAATGTTAAGAGTTGAACTGATCACTGGATAATCTTTTCTTCCAGCATAACATTCTTGAATCATTTATTTGTTATTTGCTCTCATTTTATAGACCTATAGAGGTTGATTTTTTGTGGATAAGCAGAGTGGACTTGGCAACAAGTTTCTTGATGAGGTTGTAGGAAGAAGAATGGAGTCAGACCATCTAGATTATATCCTAACCTCTTCATATATTGGTCTAGTGACAGCAAGACTGATAATTTCATATCTATGGAGCTCAGTTTCTACCTGAGACCTACCTTCAAGTTTGTCTGGTAATTAAATGAGATAATGTTTAGCCCAGTGCCTGGTATATAGTAAATACTTGAAAGATATCATTTAATGAAATTAACTTTCCTAATTCATGCAATATAATAGCCACTAGCTGCATGTGATTGTTTAGAGTTAAATTGTAAAAAAAATCAGTTCTTTAGTTACACCAACCACATGTTAAGCTTTCAGTCACCACACATGGCCCATGGCTAGTGTGTGGGGTTGCACAAAACATTTGCACCAGAACAGGGGATACTGTCGGCTCATGCTGACAATACATTGGCATCACACCCAGAGATACCATAAAAGAAAAATGTGAAGTGCATCACATACTTGGAAAAAAAAAAAAAACAGCTATGTGTTCTGTGGGGGATTTGAACTAAAAGAAACATCCCAGCTCCCCACCTACAGTGTGTGTCAACCTCGAATAATTCCAGCCTACACAGTCCCTTGCCGCTTGTTTTGTTGCCGCTCCCCCCTGCCCCCTCTCCTATTTTCAGTGTCTTTCTGATGGAGTCGCGTTCCATATGTAATATTGTTACAGGTGCAGAATTGTTCCTTTCAGTGCTGAATGCCGTTGCACATGTGCGCACGAGCGCCGAGGGCCAGCGCACCATTACTGTGCATCCAGGCCTCCCTCCCAGTCTGTGGGTCAACAGCATTCTTCTTTGCTTGCTAATGCTTTATTGTCTCTTAGTATACATTGGAATAATAATGGTAATTTATGCAGATATTTTGTATGCATAGCAAATAATGAGAAACACCTGCAGAAATTTCCCTCCTTCTCTGAGTTCAGCAACTAATTATATTTTTAAATAATGGCTACCATTGAACACAATTATCCAAATCACTTTAAGTAATGGAATCTTTTTAAGGTGTTTTTGAAAATTTTAACACAGTTTTTAAACACTCATTTTTAGCTAGAAGATGGGAGGAAAAAAGGCTAGTGGGCGGCTTACCCCCTCCCCCCCCCCAAAAAAAAGACAGCTTCTGTCAAGAATGGATCAGTCCCCAGATTTTCCCCTGGAGCCCGGTCTTCACTGCTCCAGCCAAGACTGGTCCATAGAAACCTGGTTTTCTGGAGAGTTACCCTCCTGATTTTGGTGCTTTGTTCTTCTTTCCTTTTTCTTTTCTTAATGTAATATAAAAACAATTAAATAGCCTCTCCAGATCCTCTCTTTTAAAAGCACAAATTGCCACATGATTTCCCCTTCTGTCAATTCAATAGTTTGCGTGAGGAAAGCACTGGTTGGGAAATCAGAAGATGGTCGTTTTTGAATTTCTGGGTCTCAATTTCCTCTCCTACAAGTTTGGAAGGTTGAGAGAGATAAATTCCCAAAGCCTTGCCAGTTCTAAAAAACCATAAGCCCACGACAGTCAAGGACCTCTGGGCCCAGGAGCCACTCTGCCATGGAGAGACTAGGAAATAGAAGTGGTCGGACAAGAGCAATATCAACACAATATCTTAAAAAAAAAATACTTTCCTCCTCATATCTAAACTTTAGTTTGCATTCCTAATTAGAGAAAGTTCTGAAAACTTCATATACACACAGTGATTTGGTGGTTGCACCAGAAAGAACAATTGTTGAGTCTTACACCTTCCTCTTAGGCACTGCCTTCAGGCAATGATATTTCACCTTGTAGAATTTCTAATCCTTTTTCTATGTGGCTGTAAGAAATTACTTGTCTGTAGGAAGAAAAATCAACTGTTGTATAAATCATATCCTTTTGAGTAAGAAACTGAGTAAGTTGCAAGAATCCCTGACCTCATGAAATTTACAATCTGGTATTGAAGGTAAGTTAAATATCAATCAATTTCAAAATGAAATAGATGAAAATTTAAAATAATGCTTAATGAGGGCTTAAATGACTGCTGTTCCTTTTTCTATGGAAAAATCAAAGGGAATCTCTAGGAAGAGGTGAATCTGACCAGGTCCTTGAAGGACACTCTGCAGGTCTGCTGGTGAGCTCCAGTTGTTGGTGTGTGAGCTGCACTCTAGACCAAAGTGTAGCTGATCTAATGGATAAACACATAAGGGAGAAAAACAACAAAAATGTACTGATGATTTTCTAAAGCTAAATATAGCCAATGTAAAGGAGGTCTACGTTCTGTGTGTTCTTTTGTTGGTACAGTATCTTTTCTACTATTAAATGATGGTTATGACAAATGGCAATTTTTCTGGTTTGTTTTTAACCTTATTTGGCAAAATAAATAGCTGGAAAATATCTTTCAGTCTCAAATCCTAAATATTTTGTTTGACATTTTACTATATCATTAAATCTGAAATTTGGTTTCTTTGGGTTATGGTTTTCTTATTTTCTTATTTGTTTTGCTGACTTCCAAGGGCTTCTGTGTTTTCCTAAGAGAAAGTAAATGAAGAACCAAATGGATTTTTATTTTTTCTTATTCCTGTGCAAATGGATTAGATTGGTAATCTCACAAAGAGATAACGAGATAGAGAGGGGGAGAGAAGGAGGCAAAGAGCAAACAAGGAAGATTAAGAGTTTAGGAGGACATGTCCTATAAAAAATTTAGGCGATGGTGATTTTTAAGAAAAAAATGTCCTTAAGATGCTAATAATGATGCATTGTGAGGATGCACATGGTCATTATTTCATTTACTTTTGCACTGTTATTTTGTAAAGGCAGAAAGGAAAGTTTAAGACAAAAATTTTAGGAGGTTATTTGAGCATTAACACCACAGGGTGCTTCAGAGCAGACCTAGGACTGCACCTGAAAAAAGGAGGTGTAAAAAGGGTGCCTCCCAGCTGGCAGTGACAACAAAAAGGAGCAGGAAAGAATAATGATGGGATGCATTCTTTTGAGTTCACTGTTTGAAGCAACAGAAGCCATTCTTTTCAATTTTGAATTTTGTGCTAAATATTAAGCTGAAACCAGTTCTAGTTTCTGAATACATAGTCTTTCTTTGTTATGTCAGCTCGTGACGTGACTCATGTTGCAGGTGGATAGTTAAAAGTCAACTGCCTGTGTTTTTAGTCATAACAGAAGAGCGTACAGTTCGACACAAAATGGAGGCTCCTCAGTCAAAGGCATAGGCGGCCTTTGGTGCCCTGCCAGTCTTGACATCGAAGAGCAGAGACTGTGACTTGGTGCCTAAGCCTGGGATGGGAGGGGTGTCGGGGGGAAGAAAGGAGTTCATTTGAAATCAAAAGAATAAGTAATATATTGTTGGTAATTATATGCTCTCTATGCTCATGCTTCTTGGCAATCAAGTCTCTTTCTACTACTTTCCCCACACACTCTAAATAGTGTCCATTTTCATCCTGGACCTCATTTCCCATGTTAAACTCCCAAATAAATAAACTCTGTGGTGAACAAGGAGGATTGTGGCTTGCAAATGGCTTGACAAATACAAATGCTTCCATTCTTTAAAAAGGATCCTTAGATTAGAATTGAAAGATGGTATTTTTATTACTCCGAATTGTGAAGTGTACTAAAAAACATGCATCCATCTTGCATGGATGGCTGCAACCTTCCAGTCTTATGACCACAAGAGCAGATTCCTGTCTCTGTTACTACAACACTTTACTTTTTACATTAAACATGATCTTAAGGGAAAAAATCTACTTACGGGACATCTCGGCGGCGGCTGCTCTGCACACAGCTTAATACTGAGAGGATGTGTCTGTCGGTGGGCTGCTTGCGTTTGTGCACCAGAGCATGCTCTTTAGCCCAGGAATTTGGAGAGTATAAGATAGTGGTCCCTGGAGAAATCCGACTTAAAAGAAATCTTTGAAAACACCTATCAAAGGTGCTGGGAAAGATCTTCAGCAACTTGTTAAGTATAAGGGTCTTTTCCCTCCTCGGGTGAACTTTAAAGACAAAATGCTTGAAAGGAAATGCTTAGTTTAGACTTCATTCTACACGTATGACACTCCTTTAGAAAATAATGAATATTGTGGATAGTATTCACTGGATTATTTTGAAGCCTACAGTGGAAGCCACACCGCCTTTTTCCTATATACGTATTAACAACTCCAAAATCATCATAAAATACGAACACTAACCCCCAAAGGCAGATTCGTCCCTAGTACTTCTAGTAATAAGCATTGGGCTCCTTTGTTGTTATCCCCCCCGCCTCCCCCGTATTCCAAAACTTACACCTCACGGAAAATAAGTAAAAAGGTGTGGAAGCTCTTGGAAGCCCTCCAGATACAGTGCGCAAGTAGATCAATTGCAGTGTGCTGCATAAAAACCCGTTTTCGCGTTACAAGAGATGTTTACTTCCCCAACTTTCTCAAATCGCAGTACTGAAGTACGGTCACAAGAGGGAACCATTGTTCAAATGTTGGAAAGGTTGGGTTTTAACGGTGGAACTCAGCCCGCTCAAATCGCACTTTAATGCATGAACCTGATCAAAAGGCTTGAACAAAAAAGTAGAGACAGATGCAATCATCGACACAGTTCTATTTTGGATTGCGGAACTATTTCAGATTTTAAGCATCCACATAATTAAAGGTATTCTTAAGCCTGTAACCTGGTAACAGAAACCAAAGACCAGAGTCAAACACCTAATAGAAATCCATGTAATAAAGAAAGCACTGACAGGTCTTTATTTTTCCATTGGTTTTAGGTTGCTTGGAACAAGGCAAACTTTTCTGATGCAAATAGAAAATATTGAAATATAAGGAAACAGACAAATCCAGACATTTCAACTCAAAATGTTGCCTGTCACATAGCAAATAATAACAATGATCAGAAACCGGAGAAGGGGAACATATGTTGCAAAAAAATTCTTGCTTACAGCCTCATGAACCAGTACAATTGTGAAATCCAGACTAATGTGAGACAAGACATATAGAATGGATTCTTGGGGGTCGCGTGGCATCAGACTGGCGTAGGTCCAGTTTGTGCACCAGCACAACGGCAAAACAAACAGGAAAATATTTGACGCCAATAGGGCTTTTATAGGAAAACAGATGACGGGTGAGATTATTAATCTTGACAGTTTCCTGATTTATTAGGACGTTGTCATCCTCTCCTTTTGTATAATTTGGCAAATGATCATAGTCTTAGACTTAGTGGAGGCAGAGCTAAGGGTTTTTCCACTCCTTTCACTGCAGCAGCAAATATAAAGCAATAAAGCTTGGGTTTAGGCAAAAGGTGGAAAAAATGAATTTTCACTTGCATATTGTCATTTGAGGAATACTAAATCGATGTTTTATTTTTATGGCTGTCAATGTAGATTCAGCTATGTAACTAAAATGCATTAATTCACTTTGAGAAATATACCTTCTGTTTAATAAATCCAAAGCAAAGGTGACTAAATTTAAAACCAAAATCTCTAGCAATCAAAAACGAGTATCACTGTTTTCCATGCCGGCAATGAAAAAAAAAGAAAACAATCAGAAAATAATAGTCATTTTTAAAAGCCATTCTTCTAAATTATTCTACCCTATAAAACAAAAATGCATGGAAATTCTCTGAATTGTTCATTCAGAATCACTAAAACAAACATGGGTGACTTCACTGTATACTCAAAACAAACAAACAACTGACATATTTTATTAGTGATCTCCTTCACCAGTATATTCTTATATTTTATCTTTTGTAATCCCCTGCATTTAAAATAACTGCAATGGAAATTAATCTCAATTAACAAAAAGAATTAAAGATATTTCCAACTAAATGATGTTATCCCCAGACAATTTTATCAAAATATAAAATCTCTAAACTTAAAATGCTATAATTGAACACTTTTTTTTATTAAGAAAAACCATGCTTGCACCTATGTTTCAAGACTGACATATTGTGCAATAAACAGCAATCAGCCTAAAGATGCTATATTAAACAAACCAAGTTTTGTTTTGCTAAACTAAGCAAAATTAGTTGAATGCCCTAAGTAATAGTTGCTGGTATTTTTTTTCTAAATTATTTCTCCACTTGTTTTTGTGTCTATGCATAAATTAAAAATCTGCTGAAATTTATTATTCATCTGAGATGTAATTAATATGCAAAATTATGCAAATTAAGATGCAATTAGGCTTCAATTCTCTAGTGGAATTTTCCATTATAATTTAATACAAAGTAATAGAGTAATTGGTGTCACGTGTAATTACGGTTACTCACGTGTACTTGCAGACGTGCAAATGATGTGGTATATGTTAGTTATCCTATGCAAATGGATCATGCAATCTCTTAATACTTGGGAATGAAGTAAACAAAGATGGTCTTCAAAAAAGGGTAAGAGGGGCCCCTCTTTCTTCTCATATGCTACCATTTTGAAGAACTATGTGAATAATTGTAACTAATTTCCCTGCATTTACATCTAAGAATTTTTAACTTGGTGTTATGCAGTACATTGTTTATTACTTTAGAGAAATTATTTCTAGTAAAAAAAATGAATTGTTAAACAGAGACCTAATAGTGATTCAGATGCCACATGAATACACCCAAGATGAGAGCAGGCAAACCAAAGCTCTATCTAGCAGGGCAGAGGCTGTTCCTGCATCAGGCTCAAAAGATCTCATCTTTCAAAGAAATAATGTGGCCAGCTTTGCCAAAAAAATTGTCATAACAGAGTTCTGTTATTTCCTGATTACAAAGTTGATCAATTAATTTGCTTTACAACCTCTGTAAAAGCCAGCTTCATTTTTCATACCAAAATTTCTTTCCTCCTGATTTTCAGAATTCTAGGAAAATTCAGTGTCATGTCTTTCTGAATGAATAAAGCACCAAGCAAACTGAACTATACAATTCTCTACAACGTTAACTTTTCCATTTGGTTTAAGGGACCCTTCAGCTGCCTAGTGTTTTTCTTCTTGTGTCTCCCTTAAAAGAAAAGAACAGGACTCTGCTGTGCTTGTCCTGAGCCCAGGAGCTGCTGCTTCTAATTTCTCCATGAGAAATGATTACCGCTTGTTTTAAAACACCCATGCTGTGTTGAATCCTGCACAGAAAACATTATGATCTCGACACTTTCCTTCTCATAACTGAAGCACACACTTTAAGACGAGTATTTTATATTCTCAGCTCCAATTAACCTGAAGTGTTGCTCTTGCCAATGTCTCCCCCCGCCCCCACCCCTGCACTAAGTCTACCCTTCCACTTCTTTGTAACAGATAAGATTTTTCCCCAGGAAGGGAAATGTGATATAGTTTGTTGCAATTAATAAGAGCGGGCACTGAGGAAGAGAAAGAAGGATGATTCAGAAGAGTGGATAAGCAGCTCTACTATCCTGCCACGTTCCCACTTCTTACTCATTTTCCTCTACCTATTTTGGCTGGTTATTCAAAGGTACAGCCACAGAGAAGAGAAAATAAAAGACACCATTAGTCTCTCATGTTGCACCCTTTTCGCAGCTCCACCCATTCATCCATATGTGGCTTTCTCATTCATTCCAGTAATAATACCAATTACTATGCAGGCAGGGCCATTCTTACTCACATTTGCAGCTCACTGTGGACATTTATGCTACACTCTGAGCAACACTCATATCTTCAACAACATCAATTATACAGCTGTTGTACAATCATTGTAAATGAAATATACAATGCCCCGTTCAGCTCTTGAAATCATTTACAATGGTAAGAGGTAGGGTAGGGGATAGCTGGCCCTTCCTTTGCCTGACTTCTTTCTGGCGTTCCCTTTACTCTCAAAGTCCTGGCCTTCCCAGGGGCTTAGGATGGGGAAAAAAAGGCTGAAGTGCAGTGAGAACCAAAATGCTTGAGCAGCGCTACTTTTTCCTCAGAGAGGAAAGTTTGGAATTTGTATTTAATGGTAAAATGGACCCCTGAGACTTCAGCATCACAAACAAGGACCTTGATAAATGAACCTTGATCAAGCTTTCTGAAGCCACCCATCCAGAATGTCCAGCTTAGAAATATGCCATCTCTGCTAATTTTCTGTCTTCTCTGCTCAAGTTTTCCTGTTTGCTCTCATCTTCCACAAGTTACAGTTGTCAGTCAAAACAAGTATTATGTGTCTATTTTTGCTTCTCCATGGAACTTTACAGGTTCAAATCACCTTCCCGAAGAGACCTGGTCCAGGAATCCTTTGGCACTTGCTGTTATAGTCAGATGAGCTGAATACACATGTAGCATTCTATAACTTATCATCCACTCCTGCCCATCACAAGTAATCATTGCAGATCAAGTTATATCTATTTTATAGATAAAACAATTAATGTCTTAAGGAAAAGAATACAGATAATACATGAGAGAGCTGAGACTTGCAAATACTGTTTTTTTTTTATAAAAATTTATTTTCATCAAACATTTTGCTATCAGTTTATCTTCTATGAGCTTTGCAAAGGCTGTATTCAGTATAATGTCATAATACATGTTTTTCTTTTCTTTTTTTTTTTTAGATTTCAACATCTAGGAAACCTGAATATATCTTACAACTAATGAGAATTTGACAGTCATCCTCAGCTAAATAACAGTTATGTGGTCCTGATGTTTGTTATGAACAAACTGGTGAGTGGCTGAACAACTGAAATTCTTTGAATGTTTAGACAACAATCTTCAATTTAAAGATCATGTAAGGAAAGAAAATAAGTCTTTCTGTTTGAAAGTTCCTCATTGACATCTTCTGGTAAGATCAAGAAAGTGCCAACATAAAAACTTTCATTATGTGTCAGGGATTTGGAAGAAATTCCTGGAGATGGCGGTGAAGCGGTCTTTAAAGAAATGCTACCTCGCTAAAGTTCCTGATTGCACTCAGTGATACTGTGTTGAAAACTCATTCATAGTTGTCAGACTTAACATTGCAGGGCATTTTGAGGAATACCAACCACACTATTTCACTTACTATTTCCTTTATACATCTGTCCAGGAGTGATATGTGATTAAAAAAACAAAACTTGCTGAAATGACTCTGATAGGGCTCTTTCAATAATTATAAAACAACGGTTCTAAGCAGTAAGAAAGTATCATGTTAGAGAGTAATTTATGGCCATGTTCTCTCTCTTTGGGGATCATAAAAATGATGTATCTTAATTTCATTGGTCTCTTAGAAGCCAGAAAATACATTAGTTACCCATTTGATTCTCATAAACACTGTACAAGGTAGGTGCTATCACTCTCATTTTACAGATTAAGGACTGATGTACAGAAGGAACTTGACCAAGGCCATGTATCTACAAAGCGATGGAGCAGAACCTGAACCCAGACTCTGAGTTTACCCTGCATCTGGGCCAGATCTTGGCTGTAGGCAGGATATGTTAGGTGTGGACATTGTTGCTCTTGTTGCTGCTGTGGTTGTTACAGACATTGGAAATTGGGAAACTTTATGTAAGAACTTGAATCTTTAGCTTTTCTTGTAATCGAATCTAGCAATATGGAGTATCATTATTCTCCCCTGGCTATGATGGGCTTCCTTTCATGAGGCATACACCTCTGGTTGGCCCAACCTGCCTGCTCTTTGCATGCCTCTTGCTCATGGCTCTAAAGAGATTTGTTGTTGGGCTTGCGTGCATGTTGACCCTGCTGCTGTATAACACTGGGGATACCCCCTGGGGCACCTTCTCCTCACACATCATTGTTCTACCCCGAATTCCTCTTTCCTTCACCCATCCTCCACACAGCACAAGTGAAATCAGACCAGAACAGGCTGACTTTACTCAAAGCTTTTACTGAACATTGTAAAACAGAAATACTTTTATTTTGACCACGATGTCAGGGCATGGACTGAGCAGAGAAGCAAATGCCCAAGGAGTGACACTGTTTCTGATCCTGATGTCAGCAGGATTGGCATGGAGAAAGAAGGAGGCATGGGATGGGGAAGGGCAAGGGTGAACAGGGACTCCTGGGGTGTGTTGGAACCTACTACTAACCCTCCGGTGATGTTAACATGAGCGACCTGCAGGAGAAGCCACTGCCCCCCTTCCCACTACCACAGAGTTAGATGGGATCCTGGCTCAGAGGCAGTGAAGCTCAAGAGGAGACCTGGCTGGCACTGGAAGAGTTATGCTTGACTGCAATGGCTAGATGAGTCAGCACACCTCTAGCAAGGTGTGCACAGTAACCACTCCTGGTACTTCACATTCCTTCTGCTAAACAAAGCTGCCACTTCATGTTGTCTTCTCACTCAGTGCAAAATTTTCCTTTGGTCAACAATACCCCGGAACCATACAGGGAAGGGGATTCTGGGAAATGTAATTCTGGTTTAGCTAAATTAACATAGCACAAAAATGCAAGAGCCAAAGATGAAGAGGTATTTACTGTCATAAAGCTCTGTATAGCTTTAGTTTTACACCATCGAGCAACCAGTGGGATCAAAAACATGCTCAGATTTTTGTTTGTCCAATTTTCAATGAGACTTGCAAGAATCCTTGGCACTTGAGTTATGAGATATTCATACCATGGTGCCTCTTCTGTGTGCTACTCATTGCTCAAGTCCACCTTCTATCTTTACTATGGCAAACATGTCTTTCTTCCTGGTTCAATCGCACCTCAGCTGTTTCGTCAGAATTCTGCTAAACTGGCCGCTCTGAGTTGCAGGCCACCTCTTTGGGTGAAGACACCTCCATCCAAATGGCAGGAACTCTGAAGTTACTTTTGCAACAGCTGCTCTGTACTTAGGCCCAACCCTAATTTCAGAAGTCTCTTGAAAAAAAAAAACTGCAGAATATTGTATGGTACACAGCACAGGCCTATGACATTCTGCTCATCGCTGATGACCACATGCACTGGCTCTGACCTTGCTGCTCCACACAGAGGCTTACAGTGCAAGCAGAAAAGAGAAGCACCTTCCCTCAGGGTTACCCCATCTGTCATGGCCCATACTGCCTTAGAATTCCATCCCCATTTTTAAAGCTGTGTGGATTATACTCACATCCACAGCTAACAAACACAGACAAACGCAGACAAAGTCCAGATTAGGTAACATTTGCAACCTCATATTCACACTCTACTTAATCCTGGTGTAGGTTGACCTGGCTGATGTCTACATTTATTGTTATAATAAAATTCACTTTAGGGGCCCTGTGTATCTTCTGATGCTGAGCAACCTCACTTGGGACCATCTTAATGCATCAGAGTTATTCTAATAACCTTGAACCCTAAGGAGAAGGGCATTTCAATCTTTTATCTCCTAGGGTTTTATTGAGCACCCTTATCAGTTTATATTATTGAGAGTTGTGAAAATGTTTTCAAGCTCAAAATTTTTCCTAACCAAAATCCCTCCTGAAATGCTGTGCAGAACAAGAATGAGGGGCAGAGAGAGTGAAACAAAAAAGGAGGAGTGGTGAAGAAAAAGACACAAGATCAAGTTGCCCAGTGCTGTTGAGTGCTATTTACTCATCCCATAGGACTTTCTGAAACCTTATGAAATGCACCTCAGATGCATCTGCCTGGGTGATGGAAGAGGGAAATGTTTATTCGGTCCATTCAGTCATTCATACTTCTGGGTAGCATATCAGTTCTGTGTGGGAAAGCTGAGCGTGGTTGGTTATTGCCACAAAGACTGGGAAAGAATTAGGCCTGAGCTGGGTTAAGTGGGGGCAAAAAAAGGTTGATACTGTCGACCAGTTGCTATACTTAGCTTCACCCAGGCCTTCTACTGAGACCCTTGTCTACCAACCTGGTTAGAGGAGACAATGGCTTTCCTAAGAATCCAAAGGAACTTACTCAATGTTTAGAATAAAGTAGGGTATAGAAATAAGATTTTCAGAGAAAATATCAAGCTTTCCTTTGTGATCTTCCCATTGAACCACACATTAATAAACTCACTGGTATTAGACAACTGTAAAGCATATCCATGTCCAGTCATTACTTTCTTCCTGGGCATATGAGAGCCAAGACTTCCTGTTCTCTTGCAGTAAAGCAAAACCATGTAAATAGCTATGGCCAGTCAAACCTAAGGAGACCTGGTATGTGTTCCATCAAATGGAGGCAAAGAAAAGCCATTCTGCAATTTTCCAGATTGGGTAGGACACATGGAGACAGTTTATAGAGTGACAAAATGACAAGAGCCTGGGTCATTGAGTATCACATGGAAGACAGCTGCCTTGGAGGGTCACCCAGCATATAAGAGACTTCATAGGCCTAAGTAATAAACTACATGTTTTGCCAGTGAGATCCAGGGACTGTGTGCGGTATTATAAGATATGCTGTCTAAAATACCTTTAAACCCTTCAAATTTCTTTTGTTATAATAATTAAAACATAGGAAAATAGGTTATACTACAATGCTATAAATTATTTAGAATGTACTACTTTTTGTCATTGATGGGACTCAAACCCAGGGCTTTGTGCATGGTAGTCGAACACTCTACCAGTGAGCTACAGTACTTGTTCTCCAGCGGGTTATCTTTAGTCAATATTTAAGTGCAGTTCAATTTCTCAGTGAGGGCATGTGCTAATATTCTGAGCTTTTAGGAAACTTTATAATAATACCTGTTGAGTCAGAACACATCTTTGAAAGCTGGAAAATTTTGGTTGAGATCCTAACACTTGCCCCAGTGTGATGTCTCTTAATGTGTTCATATGCATGGACACTCCAAATCTCTCATCACTTTTTGTCCCATACTAAATACATCTGTTTCATTGTCCCTTACAATGTAATTTTTTACTTAATCAAATATAAATATTTCCCCCAGTATAAACTTTCCAGGAGTCCATATTTGCAGAGAGACTACCATAAAGTATTATTGTGTTACAGCATTGCAGATAATAAGCAGTTGATATTAAATTAAATCTGCAGAATAGTCATGAATTGAAGAAATAGGAAGAAGGTGATATGAAATTGTGCTGGAGTCTTCATAACTATTATGGGGTGCTTATGAATACTCCCATTTTGCAGATGGAAGTTGGGTTTAGAGAGGTAAGTTGCCAAATGTCATGCAAATAGAAACTGATTTTGAAGTTCATGAAGTTTGAAATCTTAGATAAAGCTGACCTTTTCATAACATTAAGTGCTACCTTGAATTAAAACAAATATAAATTGAATGAGAGTGAAATAAATTGAACTTAATGAACTGAACTGGAAAATCTACCACAATGCTGGGATATGGGGCTCAAGATTCTGTAGTGCTCATGTTAATTATGGTATATCATTACAGCAAGCAGCAATCACCATATGCCTATTTCCCAAGGGTTATTCTTTAAAACATTGAACTCTTAATATGTTTTAATCTACTTTTATTGATAAAAGTTTCAGTTAATAAAAAAGTTTTGAACCCAATACTTTGGTGATTTACATTGCTGTAATAAAACCTATCTCTTTCTTTGTCAGAATGGTTCCTTTGGTCTCATGGTGCAGAAGACAGGAGTGATTAGCTTTACTTCATAACACTTCTGATCTCATTTGGCCTGTCCACATGGTGCAAAGCTGCCTGCAAGGATAAATCACAGGAGGAATATTCACTAGCACATCCAACACCAAGAGACACTTTCTAAGATGTGGGTTCTGTTCCTGGTTTTTCAAGTTGTCTCATACTTGAGCCAACACACTCAAGGAAAAAGCAACCACAGGCAACCATATCATTGCACAATGCTACCTAAAGGCAATTTTTGAAATAGATCAAATTTAACTGTCTTATTTCTCAGAAAAGGAAACAGTGTCAATACCCGGAATTAATCTTACAGTTTTTACAAAGTGTTTACACATCCCTCCTTTCCTCTAGTGTATTATTTGAGGCATCACACATAGACAATTAAATAAGTTGTCTAAGGTCACATGATTAATTGATAGCAGAATGAAAATGAAAGTTGAGGGCTGGGGATTTAGCTTAGTGGTTCCGCCACCTGCCTTGCAAGCGCAAGGACCCAAATTCGATCCCCAGTACCAAAAAAAAAAAAAAAAAAGAAAATGAAAGTTGAAAAGTCAGAAGTTTATTAAAGGTGTGATTTTCATTGATTATTTGACTAGCAAGTATATACTAAGTAGTGCCCAAGAAATGTTACATTTGGAATTTTGGGTTGGAGCAGCAAAAGGAGAGAATGAAATATTTAATAGATGTTGAATAATTACCCTCAACCTGCATGCCGTCAAATAAGAAAAATGATGTCCCCAGTAAATAGAGGAGGTGACAGTTGCCTGAGAGTGGTTCCCTTTAACTTGAAAGGAAGTTCATATAGGAGTGATTACATTTAGCTCAGTGCAGAAAAGGACATCAAGGACTTCTAAGAGATGATACTTGAACAGGCTATTATATTTGTATGATTATTTGAATATGTAGACCTGGTGAATATAAAACAGAGAATATTGTTCTAGGTAGGGACAGGAGGTAAGTAACATAATGCATGTGGAAAATGACGAGGACTCTGTTTCTTTCTTAGTGTCCATATTTTAAAGTCCATAAAACATGAATTATTCTTAGTATCAATTTCTAAAGGAACTTACTGTACATGCGGGAAAGTAAGTGGTGCACTAAATGAATGATGGATTCTTCAATCAGTTGTGTCACATAGTCAAGGACTTTTCATAACAGCTTTTGACAAAACCAGGGGTGAATGAAGGAAAGTAGCAGAAGTCTTGGATTTAACCTATGTATCATGGAAAATTATGGAAGAGCTTGAATAACAGATTAAAGTTCATAAATCTTTATTGCGTGGACAATCAAGAACCATTGAAGGTGTTTTGAATGAGAATTTACAGGATAGAAATAGCGTTTAGGCAATTAAATTGAGTGCAATGTGTAGATAGAATGAGGACAGAAAGGCAATACAGAGCAAGACTACTGAAAGGTGAGTAAAATAGTTTAGGAGAGAAATAATGTGATTGATGAATTAGTTGCTGAGTTAACAAACCACCCCAAAATTTGGTGTTCTTAAACAGCAACCATTTATTTATCCCACAATTCTACAGATGAATAACTTGTGTTAGGTGTAGCTGGGCTGTTCTGGTTTCAACTGATCTCATCCAAGAACCTGTAGTCAATTATTAAGGTTAGCTGGTCTCGGATGGCTTAATTTAGGATGACGTAAGTGACCTCCATGTGATCTTTAACTGTTCAACAAATGAACTCATATCTGTTCACATGGAGGTTCGGGAAGAATTTCTGCAGAAAGAGTAGAATTACCAAGGCCACTAGAGGGCTAGGCTTGAAACTCACAATGTCACTTTGGTCAAGACAAGTCACAAGTTCACAACAGTTATGAAAGATGGAAAAGCAAAGCCTATCTTTTCATTTATGTATTTGTGAGTCATATTGCAAAGGGGCATGGAAAAAAGAAAAGGAGTGATATATATCATATTAATGGCATTCAGTGTGATAGTTCCATACATCCTTAGAACATGGACTGATTAAATCTAGCTTCTCTTTTTTCCAACCTCTTCCCCTTCCCAAACTCTAGTAATAAATATTCTATATTCAGGTCATTTACTTTAAACTTGTATATATGAATGCAGTATTGTCTTTCTTTCTCTCTTTTTTTACTTAAAATGATATCCTTCAGTTCCATTCATTTTGCCTCAAATGATGAGATTGTGTACTTCTTCATGGCTGAATAATCTGTACCACATTTTTTTTTTATCTATTTGTTCATGGACACCAAAATTAACTTCATATCATAGCTATTGTGAACAATACCACAAAAAATATGGATCTGCAGGTGTCTCTTTGGCGTAATGATTTCATCTTCCCTTGCATATATACCCAGGAGTTGGATAGCTGAATCATATAGTAGAACTGTTTTCAGTTCTCCATAGTTGTACTAATTTACATTTTCTCCAATGCTGTATATACATTCTTTGTTCTCCACATTCTTGCCAACATTTGTTTGATAATAGGCTAACTAGGGTGAGATATCTCTTTGTAGTTTTTAACTTGAATTTTCCTGATAGCTAGTGATATCTAACACTTTTCATGTATTTGTTGGCCAATCTTAGTTCTTTTTTTGAGTAATGTCCATTCATTTTTCCATTTTTGAGTGGATTAATTGATTCATATATTTTCTCTCATTTTGTAGGCTTTCTTTCATGCTGTTATCTGCTTTGCAGTACAGAAGCATCTTAGTTTGTTGTAATCCCATTTGCTTATCTTCCTATTTGTTGCCTATTCATTTGGGGCCATATTTTTTTAAAATGTTGCCTCTACCAATGTCTCAAGATGTTTCCTTATGCTTTTCTTCTAGTTGTTTCATAGTTTTAAGTATTAGATATTACATGTAAGTCTTTTTTTATGACCTGTATAAAAAATGTCTCCTTAAAGGCTCATGTGTGCAGAGGTAGGGCTTTTGGAAGGTGATTGGATTGGATCATAGGGGTAGTAATGTTAACAAAGAATTAATGCTGAATTTATTGAATGCTTTTTCTGCATCTACAGAGAGTCACATGAATTTTATCCTTCATTTCGTTGATACAGTGCATTACAGTTAGTGATGCGCATATATTGAACTATTTTTGTGGCCTTAGGATGAATTAAACCTTGATCATGGTGAATAATCTTTTTAATGTAGGGTTAAATTAGATTTGCTAATATTTTGTTGAGAATTTTTGCATCTATGTTCGTTAAGAATATTGATCTGTAGTTTTCATTTTTTGTTGTGTCCCTGAGTAACTTTGGAATCAGGGCAAGCCTGGCCTTATAGAACGAATTTGGAAAGAATTTGGAGTTGGCATTAAGTTTTTAAAAGTTTGATAGAATTTAGTAGAAAGCCATCTGATTCTGTACTTTTCTTTTGAGATTTTTTGATGATGATTTTGTTTCACTATTTTTTATTGGTCCGTTTATATTTTCTGTCTTGCTTCAAGTTCAATAGATCATACATATCCAGAAACTTACCCATTTCGTCTATGTTTTCCAGTTAACTGGCATATAGTTGTTCAAAATAGAATCTAAAGATCTTTTGTATTTCCATGGTATCAATTGTATTCTTTCCTTTTTATATATAACTTATTTATTTGGATCTTCTATCTTTTTTGAGTCTAGCTGAAGATTTGTTTTCTCTTTTCAAGAGACTAATTCTTTTTTTTTTTTTTTTGCATTCCCCACCTCCCAGGCTAACTCTTTATTTCACTGATCTTTTGCATTTCTTGTACTCTGCATTATGTTTATTTCTTCTCTGATCTAATCTATGATATTTTTTTCTTATACTAATTTTGTATTTATCTTGTTCTTGTTTTTATTCCTGGATTTTTTTTTTTTTTTTTTGGCACAGGGCATCTAACCCAGGCCTCTACCACTGAGCTCCACTTCCTTGCTTTTAGCCTTTGTTCTTGTTTGTCTATACCCTTGAGGTGCATCATTAGGTTATTTGAAATATTTCTATTTATATAGACTTTCATTCCTATAAACTTCCTTCTTAGTGCTGATTTTAATGTTCCCATAAGCTTCAGAATATCATAATTCCATTTAAATTTGTGTCAGAAAAATTTTAAATTCAAAGAAATGAAGTATTTATGACTTTTTCCCCTTGCAATTGTCACGTTCGAAATTATTACTTCCCTTATTATTATTTTTCTTTCTTATAATTTTTATCATTACATAAGACATTAGTGAAGTTTTTTTCCTGGGACATATCTTACTAGTAATTTCTATGAAATTGTCACTCTACATACTAAAAAGAAACATGGTATTATTGCTAAATTTTTATTAAAGATATCCCCAGTTCTATTGCTAATTCTATTAAGTCTAAACTGGTGCAATATCTTGTATAATATTTAATATTTGCCTTCTTTTTTCCTTCAATAGTCAAATTACATTATAATAAACAACACATACTAAGCTTAGTGGAAATTATAAATCACTGGGAGCCCATGAAAGATATTCTAACATGTATTTTTAAATATTTGGTACTTAAAATACTGAAATTGTTTTCGAAGTAGAGTTTTTCTGACTAATAATTTGAGGGTAATTTTTCCAATCTTTCTTATCACATTGGTGGGTCTGTTTTTAAAGATGAAAATGATTGATACTTTCCATGAATGAAGAAGGGAAAAATACAAAACTGTAATTGATTTCCTTAAGAAAATGTCCCTTCAATGCTAGCTAAAAAGATGTCTTCCATCCACATCTATTTCACAAAAATTAATTTTATGTAATATGTCTGATTTTTCACTCAAAATTTAACAAATTACAAAACATTGTTAAATAGAAACATCTAAAATGTCACTTCATTATGGCAAGTCTTCTCACAAGATGGCATAACTTCATTTTCTACATTCTTACTGATGTTTCTCCAGTTCAGAGGTTCGTCACTTCTTCCTGGACAAAGGAAGACGCCTCTTAACTGGTGTCCTTGGTTCCAGTGTTTCCCGTGTTCCATGCGTACTTTTGTCACATGTTTTATTTTGGTGGAATGTTAGTATAGCCAAATGTTTTTCAAAGAAAAGGGATATGGATCTAACTAGGTTGGAAAAATGCTAACGACCATATTTGTAGTCATAAAATCTATCACCATATAAGAGCTTGAGAAGTACTGAGTAACATAAAAATAGTAATTGCTTTTCTTTCACATATGATCCATGATCACAACTCTGCTTCATCTGAGGTGTCTGCTGTCTTAGGGAAAATTAGATATTTATATTAGAGATTTGAAGAGAAAGAGCTGATATTTAACTTTCACCTCCTAAAAGAGGACTGTGAACATCAAGGCTAGAAAAAGCTTTGAAATCTCAGTATTATTGAGAGAATAGTTTCTAACTCCTAAAGATCTTTTATATATTAATATTTAGGCTTGGTAGAATCACAGATTACCAAATTTTACCCCCCAAAAGTTCATAATCGGAAAACTGTGGTATTTGGAAACAGACAGAAAAATGAAGATGATAGTTTTCATGAGGGGAGGAAGACATACTTGGAGGGATTAAGCATAGTACAAAGAAGCAACCTGGATTTTCCAGAGGGCCCATGAATGCTCTTCCATTGCCTGTCATGCAAGGGTCATAGGAGAGGTGAGAGAAAAACCCTAGTTGCAACTCTAAAAGAAGATTGATTTGCAAGATTCTCTCCTGTGCCAATATGAGATGGCCACAGTGGAATATAAAATTACTCACATATTTAGGCAGAAAAGAATAAAGAACTTTACTAGAGAAATCTTCCTTGCCAGTTTTGTGGTATGGAAGGGATTCAAAATTTATCACATGCCCTCTGGAGAAAATGAAAATAGCTGAGAAATTAAATAAATGAGTTTGCTATAGTTCATTATAGTAACTAGCAAGGTGATCACATACAAGAGATAACAAAAAATTAAATGAATGTTTAAATTTTAAAAATTTATTACAATAAAGAGATAGTGTCATTAATCCACCTCAAAATACTCTTCCTCACTCAAACACATAACCCATTGTTTTTGCCATTTTCTAAAGTAGTCCAAGAAGTCCTCTTTCATGAGTGTCTTTAAGAGATGTGATAAAAAATATTGGTAAAGTTTGCTGTCAAATGCCTTCTAATAGAAGACAGACTCATAAAAAAATTAAGGTGTGTCCTCATTCACTTTATTCATGGGATTTGGCACCATTCAACTTCTGTCTCTTCCCCAAAGTCAAAATGAATTGCAGCCAGAATAGTGCAACTAAAGACATGAAAGAGAACTTCCAGAACTGCTTCATAAAGTGGCAAAAGTGGTGGGATAAGTATATTCAAAGTGAAGGGAGTGATTTGAGAAGGGCTAATGGCAATGTATCTTTTACTGTAATATTTTTTTCAATTTAAATACACATTTGCTTTGCTCATATCTCATATGAGATACAGTAGAATGTTCGGTCTAGGCAAGAAACAAAAGTTGTAGCCGAAAACCAGGGGATTTACAGTAGAAATAAGAACAAAGTACAAACATCCAGAAGTGATGATAAATGTATTGGTCTGCTACAGCTGCTGTAACAAAGGGCCATAAACTGGGTAGCTTACACAACAAAAATTTATTGTCTCCCATTTTTTAAGACCAGAAATGCAAGAACAAGATGTTGGCAGAATTAGTTCCTTCTGATGGCTTTAAGAGAGAATGTGTTCTATGCCTCTTTTCTAGCTTCTAATGGTTTCTTGGCAATCTTCAGTGTTTTCTGGCTGGTATAATCTCCACTTCTGATTTCCTTTTCATATGGCATAGCTCTTATGCCCCATGTCTCTCTCCAAATATCCCCTTTTTATAAACACACAGTTATACTAGGTTGGGACTCATTTTAAGGCCCTCATTTTGTTTAATTGCATCAGTATGACACTCTTTCAAAATAAGATCACATTGTGTGGTACTATAAGCTTGGATTTCATCTTCAGAATTTTGAGGTTACTCCACCACCATCCCAGGCTCCTAGGGCAGAGAAGGTGAGCTGGTTCCAGCACCCAGAAGGAAGCTCTCCTGCTGCCATCCCATGCTCCTAAGGCAGAGAAGATGAGCCAGTCCCAGCACCTGGAAGGAAACTCCCCTGCTGCCATGCCATGCTCCTAGGGCAGAGAAGCTGAACTATGCAGACGCCAGAGGCACAGCCCCCCACCCTGTGGAAATGAGAAGACACATAAACAAGCCTCAAAAACAGACTTTCGGATCACCTACAGGAATCCCAAAGGGAAACAAGATGAAACAATCTGATACTCAACCACCGGGACTCTCTGAACTGGTAACAAAAGAAGATCTGAGAAAAATGAAATCAGAAATAATTACTCAGATAGCAGCAAAGATTGTGCTCATGGTGCAAGACATGATGAATAAATCTAGAGAGGACACAGATAAAAAAATAGAGGATCTGAGGAACATGATGGAGTCCCAACATAGGAAACAAATGGAATCCATAAAACAGATGCAAACAGATTTCCAAGAGATTAAAAACTCCATTGAAAGTCTGCACAGCAGAATGAACCAGTGTGAGGATAGAATTTCACATATAGAAGATAAGATTGCAATTACTGACCAGGAAAAGAAAAATTGCTTTTAAATTGTAAGGGAACATGAGAAATCAATCCAGCAGCTGCTAGATGATGCAAAGAAGAACAACATAAGACTGACTGGAGTCAATGAAGAAACAGGACAGAGTGCAGATGACATAAAAAAAACTGTTTGCAGAAGTGATGGCAGAAAACTTCCCAAGGAGGGGAAAAGAACTTCACATACAGACAAGTGAGGCATATAGGACTCCAGCTAGCCTTGATCAAAAAAAATCTACACATAGGCATATAATAGTTAGGATTCCAGAAATCTAACAGAAGAACAAAATTCTACAAGCAGTGAGAGAAAAGAAACAGATCACATACAAAGGAAAGCCCATCAGAATC
>NW_004624821.1:4298984-4312766 GCF_000247695.1 Heterocephalus glaber | reverse complement strand
TTGTATATTTCCTCCAGAGTTAGTTTCATTAATTTGTCTTCCAAGGTACTTCTTAGAAGTTGTCAAATTTATTTCAAAAACGATTTTTGTAATATGCTTTCTATATCCTTTTAAATTCTGTAAAATCTGTGGTAATGCCTCCCAGATATTGATATTGAAATTTTAAAAATGTATAATTGATATTGTGTAATAGGAAGAAAGGTCTAAAGGAGCAGGGGAAATGGGAAGGGTAGGGGAAAGGAAAAAAGGGAAAAGAAAAAATATGAGAAAAGGAAAAAAATGGAAACAAAGTCTTTGCAAATTGGGAAGGGTGGAGGGGGTGAAGAGAGGGCAGGGGAAGGGGATAAAAATAAGAACCAAGATACATCATGTAATGGTACAAGATCCCAATGATGACTGTAACTGTATTTTATACCTAAAATGTACCAATAAACTTAATGGGAAAAGAAAAGAACTTTGAGGTTATACAATTCAACCCCTAACAATGAAGAAAGACACCTTGAGACTTTTTGTGAGACTACAGAAATGAATTACATTTATTATAGGCACTTATATAGTAGATACAATGGGATAAAAAACTTTTCTAGATCAAGGTGAGACAAGTTTCACCTCAGTTGGTGTTTAGTGCCCCAGAAGCCACCAGGGAAAATGCAAGCAGCAATGAACACAGCTAAAACTCAAATGTTGGCTCCAAAATCCCATTCTTCACTAAAAGATACTAAAGTTCTTTAGAGGAAAGATTAACTCCAGTGGTACAGCTAAAATATCCAAAATAAATTATTTTAAAAAGAAAATATTCAAGGTATGTTGGAGAAATACATGTCAAAAGGACACTGAAACCAACTTAAAAAGGGCTACCAATGTTCAGAATATGGTACAACTTGAGCATCAAAATAATTAATGTGAAAAATGGGGCATAATCCAGTGAATAAAATGAAAATCCCTAAGCGCAAGGTTCCAAGTTCTATCCCCGGTACCAAAAAACCAAAAAAACAACAACAACAACAACAACAAAGAAAATCCCTAAATCCAATGGTATATCCAAAGTCTGGTAGAAAAATAAATGAGGGAACCAGTTCTGCAGGTGGTAGGACAGTGGTGGGAAATGGCAGATGACTGAAGGTGTCAGGCCACAAGGGCCATAAACACCTTTTCTCAGCCTTCTGCTTCTGCTCATATTTCCCCTTTGCTTGATATAGCCCTCCTCTTCCTTGCCAGCTCACTCTCTGCCTCCCATTCCTTCCCAAGTCCCAATTTATACATCACCTGCTTCAAGGAGCTTCTTGGATTTAACTTATAAGTATCTTAGAAAAATGATTGTTAACCATTCACTGCGTATCTTGTTCTCTCTAAGCATAGGGAACATAACCATGCTTGTTAACATTCTCTCTTAGGTTTGTGTTAGCTTTTTCATTCCCTCTTCTCCCATCCCCACTTCTACTGGTTGGTACTTAGATTTTAACTTTATATTTGATATTTTGCTATGAGAGATGCTATGACATTAATTTAATCATATTAAATTGTATCTCATCAATTGGTTGTGAGGTGGTAAAAATGAAAGCAATAGGGGACAATCAGTAAAAAAAAAAAAAAATTAGTTTATCTTGATGCCGACTGGGAAAAATGCAGAAGATTGGCTGGGAGCCAATCACACAGGCCCCATTAGGTACATCCTTCCACCTATGTGAAGGCAAAATGTTATTTATAAAAATAGCAGATGATTGCAGCTCTCCTTCCACCCTGTGATGCAAATGTACTTTATTTTGCTTCCTGACTGGGCAGTTCTGATTTGGTTCTTTGACACCAGGTAGTCTTTTTGCTTTTTCAGCCAGTTGGGCCCTGCAGCCAGTTGCTGCAGGGGTGGATGTCATGAAACCGGAGTTATGAGGATTCCCATTCCCCGAGGATCAGAAAGGAATCTCCTGCTGATTCCATGGGTGACTTCTCTCCTTGTACTCTGCTGTGTAATACACACAAGACAAGTCTACCAATTTTCCTTTCTCAAGATGAGATACAAAAACAAGAACCAAATGAAGAAGAAGTAGACCTCCTCTGAGGAGGGTAAGGAATTCCCTGATGTGGGCCGGATTTTAGGGAACTGGTGGTCAGAACAGCTGACAGCATACAGCAGGTATTTTTTTTAATTTTTAAAATGTATAACTTTATTATCATTCACTAATCACACATATACAAAAATTAAAATTATTCAAAGAAAAACAATGCAAGGGAAAAAAAGTATAATAATATTCAAATATATTAGAACTCAACCAAAGCAAAACTGAAAAGTACTTAAACATTTTTCTATATAATTTTTAAAAAATCTCAAGCATTAACAAGGCATCAGAAGATGTAATTTATTTTAGAAAGATTTTCAAAACTAATATTGAACAAATAGTGGTCTGGAGAAAAAATTCTAATTAGCTAGTAGACTCCACATAGGCCAAATTTTTTTTTTTTAATTTCAATACAGGCATGTGACAATCTGAGAAATATGTTATTATGCAATTTCATGCATGTGTATCGCAAAGTACCATACAGAGTGCCAACTTCTAAGTGCAAAATGAGAAGGTATACTTCAGTCATCTGTGATGGCCCCTTGATATTATCGAAATATGCAGTTACAAAATACATGAGGCTACCACTGGCATAGCAGCACACTGTTTTACAGTAAACTCATTTATATAAGTAGGATTATGCTCTAAAGGATGAAAAGCACACCATGTTATGATAAGTACCTAAAACAGTAACAGTCATTAATCACACTATCAAGCACTGTGTACTATACATAGTTGTATGTGCTTCTTCTGGAAACACACCCTTCTCTCCTTTGATCTCAGTGACTCTTCCTTCCCAACCCACTGATGAGCTCCAGCCTAGTCTCTATCTACATCTCTTCCTTTAGTTTTAAACACAATCTAAATCTATATATGGATTCTTTTTTTTTTGGTACCAGGGATCGAACTCAGGACCTTGAGCTTGCAAGGCAGGCACAAGAACCACTGAGGTAAATCTCCAGTCTATATATGGATTCTTTCCAGATTCCAGCCTGTAACTCTGATCTCTCCCCTTCCCCTCCTGCCACCCCTACCCATTTGAACCTTTTCCTATTTAGAATTATCAGTTATTCATTTTAATCATTTTAATCCTTAATTACACTTTCAGTTTCTCACACTAGAGAAACTATTAGGTATTTACAGATGTGTCCTATTTATTTCACTTAAGAGTATCGCCTCAATGTGCATCCATTTAGCTATAAATGTCTCTAGTTTCTTGTTCTTTATGGCCGAGTAGTACTCCATTTTATAAAAAAACCCACATCTTCTTTATCCAGTCTCCAGTTGATGGGCACTTGGGCTGTTTCCAAGCTTTAGCTATTACAGACTGTGCCGCTATAAACATGGGTGCACATATATCACTGTGGTATGATTCTTTTAATTCTTTTGGGAAGATGCGCAGCTATTAACCACTGTGCTGTTCACTGAGTGAAAGACCACACTGGACCTTTGTTTTGCTGTATACAAACACTGTAACCCCAAGTCCTGTTGGCCAGATGAACCTGGTATGTTATTAAAATGACAACTGTCTGACAAAATAGGGCTTTGTAAGTGCTCCTCTGAGAAAAATGCCAGGAACATATGGCTCCTGAAGGAGTACCCAGCTCTAGGGAAAGAAGGGTGGGCAAAAATACACTTCTCAGTACTTTGGATTTTTAAAGACTTCTCCAAAACTGTTCCCTAATATTTCTGTAGCCATGGGAATTACTGTACATTGTATAATTATAACTGATACCAATATGGTCAGTTATGACTTACACAATAGGATCAGATGTTCAGTCTTAAGATACTGTCATGATAAGGTCATAAATATGATGCCTATAAAGATGATGTAATAATGTCCATTCAATAGACTGAGAAACGGGAACTTGGAGAGATGGAAGGATTTCCTGAACAGAAGCATGAAATGCACGTCGAAGCATTATATCATTAATATAGAAAACTGAGTAAAGCACCCTCATGACCTCTTCCAATCCTAGATACCTCCCAAAAGCTCTACCTCCAAATACCATCAACAAACAAATTTGGAGATGAAGTTTCTAACACGTGGACTTTGCGGAACACATTCAAACCATACCATATATAGAGATAGAGCTAAGTGATAAGACATTTCTGTGTTTTATTGATTTTGAATAAATCTTGGAATATTCCATAAAATTGACCACATATTAGGTCATCAGAAAATCCTTAATCTATTCTGAATTTAAAATAAGTAGGAATCATAGATGCAAATTTCTCTAATCACCACACCAAAAAAGACATCCAACATGCCCTTCTATCTAGAACTTATAAAAAATTTATTAAAATCTAGGGTGAAGAGGAAATTAAAATGAAATTTCAGAATATATAGAATATGTACCAAAAACACTTTATAATCTATGGGATGTAGATAAAACAGGGTTTCAGGCAAAGTGCATAATCTTTACTTATGTCAGTAAGAAAATAGAGACACAAATAAGTCAAAGCTTCAGTAAAGCAAGTTTAGTAAAGTAAATTAACTGAAGGAAACCAGAGCAAGTTTGGTTGATTGAATGGCAGGCCCACCTTTTTAGCTCTCCTGTTCATCTCCTCTGCCCTTGACTTTGGATTGAGCCATGTGGATTTCTTTGCCAAGCAGGATTCTAGCTGAACAAGTGTAGCTAAACAAGTCCTCTTGAGTTTCTGCCATTGCCATGAGAATAGCATGCCTATGTAGGCTGCTGATTGGAGGAGGAGGAGGAGGAGGAGGAGGAGGAGGAGGAAGAAATATCTCTGCAAGAGTCTCACTGGTCAACTCCTAGCACAAAACAGAGCTGCTTCTGCCACCCAAGCTCAGAGAGCAATAGCTCCAGGCAACACCAGTGTCAAAGAGTGAGAGCACCAGAGAGATCTTGTGGATGTTTGCTATGTGACACTATGTCATCAATCGATGAACTAGCAAATACAATAATCATGATTTTATTTGTAAGTTTTTATTTTAAAATTTTATTTGGTTTTTCCTTATAAGCTTATTTTATTACATATCTAATAAACTGTTAAACTCATAAAGAGAAAGAGAAAGCACTCAATAGTAAAAGTAAATAATAAAAGAGAAACAGGAAACTCAAAACTATGTAAAATAATTTTGCTGTAATATTTTAATAATTTTAAAAACCTCAGTGAAATGCTTTGTTATTAGGAATGAAAAATACTCCAAAACTTATCCTAGATGAAACAGAAAACTTAAACAGACTGATTCCATATAAAAAATTTAGCCAGCTCCTAGAAAATATCACGCAGAGATAGGTTTGTAAAGGAGTTCTACTAATCCTTTGTGAGTAGATAATACAATATTGTCCAAAATTTTGCATAGCATTAGAGAAACTAAAAGATTTTCAAATTATTTTTTAATGGATATATCACCTATACCCAAACCTGACAAATACTACACAAAAAGAGAATATCAAAGAATCTCAATTATTTATGTTAACTTAAGGTTCTGAATAAAACATTCACAAGTGAAATCTAGCAAAATTAAGGTAAAATATACCCCAAAATCAACTGAATTCAATTCTAAAAATGCAAAGTTGGTTCCATTATTAGGACAGGTATTAATATAATTCAAATTGAAAGATCTAAGGAAAAAAAGATGAGCTCATATCTAATTCCCTAGAAGATATTTGAGAAATTTTAATATTCACCTTGGATTGAAAGAATTAAAAAACAATAGAATAAAAATGTTTCCTTAACATGATAATCTTGCATTCCTATTTTCATCTATTTTTATTTATATCCATCTCAGCCTCAAAGGAATGTTTTACTTAATATGAAAATATATTGTTTTATTATGCATTAAAAATCAGAAGATATTAAAAGAAAAGATTAGTTTACCAAAAAAACATTAATATAAAATGTAATAACCAAAAATGAATCTCACAAGAATTGTGGAACATATATCTGAATACATATTTTAAAAGTCCTAAATGACACACACATGCACACAAAGTCTTAAAAAATGGAAAGAAGAACTGTGTTCTTGGTAGTGTATGAACATTACGAATATACCCATTCTTCTCATGCTAAATTTTTATGATCTCCCTGAAAAATAACATTTTTTAAACAAACTAAAATGTTAGTAAATTTCAATAAAACAAAATTAATATATCCAAGGAAAATTTTAATAAGGAAGAGCATTGGGGATGTGCTAAGCCCTTCTAATATAGAAAAACCAACCAGTTGAAAAGGATTCCAGAAATAGGACCAAGTACATACACAAGTGCATTACATAATAAAGATAGTATACTAAGTGTATGAGACAGCCATTAAAGTTGCATCCATATGTAATATTATATGCCACAGTAATTTCAGAAGAATAAAAGGTTTACATGCAAAACTGGGAAATAAGAAAAATACTGGAAGAAAGCATAAGTCAATTTCGTTATAACCTTGGAGTGTGGAAGACCTGTGACTCAAAATCTAGAAGTAATAAAAGAAATATTGACAAATTTAATTGCATGAAAAATGAAATACACTACCAGTAATAATGAAAGAAAAATGACAAAGTGCGGCTAAATATTTATATCTGATTGTACACATAAAGAGCTATTCTCCCTAATTTATAACAAACTAGAAATTATAACATCAGCTTCTTAGCCAATATTAGCAAAAATCCAAAAGTTCAACAGCACCTTTTATTTGCAAACATACTAGAACTGGGTATATTAAGAATGGATACTGATTCAGATCAATATGGTTTCTAAGGGCAATTTGAAACTATTTGTCAAAGCTGTAAATACATTTACCCTTTAACTCAAATATCCCATTTATCTCACATACGTACTTGTAAAGTGCAAAATCATGCATGCTGTGATGTTTACAATAGGAAATGTTTGAAAGCAACTCAAATATCCACCATTATTGGAACGGTTAATAAATTTTTTCAAATGTTTATTTAAACTATATAAGCTCGAGTACTTGGTCATGATATAAAACATACAGTGGACCCTTGACTTATAAACTCAATTCATTCCTGAGGGCTGGTTGTGACTAAAGTTGGTCAATTGCCTTCAAAGTCTCTCTCTTGTGTAATTTTAGGCCACACTTTCTTCCAGGCAGTCTTCAGTGTCCTTAGAGGGGCATTGGCCCAGGATTTCTCAATTAACCCCACCCAGGAAAGGATGTTATAATGTTCCTTCCAGAACTCTTTAAGGGTGAAATCTGTATCTGAGACTATGTGAAAGAACAAGCAGCTGGCACCCAGATCATAAATCAAGACTTTGGTCATAAATTAAAATTAAAATTCTAGCTATAACCCAAGTCATTCGTATGTCAGGCTGGTCGTAACTTCAAGGTCCACTGTATTTCTTACTGTGGTTGTCCTTAAAATGTTTAATAAACAGTTCTAGAAATAAGCATGATTCTGAGGACCTTTTCTTCACAAAATCTACCCTTTACCACCATAAAAACATAGCATGCCTGTTCATTATGAAGCATTATTTCTAAGCAGTTAATGTACATCTGTACAAAGAAATATTCTATAGTGTAAAGGAATAAAGAAATACAGATATTTAAAGGTCAATAATGTATATATATGCTGTGTGCATATGAATGTGTATATTTATATATTTTACATATTCATAATATTTTTAACTATATAAAAATGTTTTTCAAATGATCTGCTTTGAAGAGAAAAAGTGTGCATATCACATGACATATTATTTACAATGGGAAGCATAGGAATACGTGTGTCTATGCCCGTTTGCCTTGCTTGCAAACAAATATACAAATGGTAAGAATGCAGAAACTAACAGTAATAGTAATTTGTCAGGTTGTATGAATCAGGAAGGGAACTGGATATTTTCTTTTTTTTCTTGAACTACATGAATGTATTTATCTAATCTACTTAGAAAAATAAAGCTTCAGTAAAAGATTAATCCTAACAACCAGAATAACATTAATGGGGATGGGTATATTGAAGTATAACACAAAGACTGAAGGATAAGTATGGTAGAGGAAAAGGCAGAATTAGATTCATAAGGTTTGACACATTGTATAGTTCAGAGATCAAAATCTGGAGTCCCATTGACTGAATTCAACACATGGTTGTGTTCTTTTTTTTTTTCCTGACCAATACATTATTGTATTTTTAATGCCAATCTTACATTTTCTATGGGCTTACACTTTTTGGTTTGTCACGGTCACCAATGTATGCCTATTATTGCATACCACAGCCTGGAAATCTTTTGAGTTATAATCTCAGGTGCATAGTCACTTGTGACTATTTGATCATTGCTCGCAGGAACCACTACCTTGTTCAGATTGATCTTTATGAGCCCTTTCCCCTATAGAAAAGATGTTGGCTTTGGAGATCCAGTCTGAAGTCTGAAGAGGCGATCCTTTGAACCTACAGATTCAGAAGTCAGAGGACCTACCAAGGTCATGAAAGAAAATCTGTTTCCACCACCTGTAACATATTTGACCTGTTTGTGGAAAGTTTTTTATATGAGAACCAAATGTTCCCCTTAACATTTACTTAAAAAATTAGAAAATGTGTTAGTAACAGCCTTATCTCCCAGATTTGCACAGGAAAGGACAGCATGACCTTTTAAATATTCTTTTTAGTTAATTCTTAGGATCAAGATTGAGGAAAGAAATTGAGAATAAATATTGGAAAAATATATGACTGTTAAACAACCAAACTTGAAAGAGTGAACCCCACAAAAAGGAAAGTAATTGATACATGAATAATACAATGTGTAGAGATGTATTAGTGTTTTCATTATTTTGTACTATTTTTATTCAGTAGGAGCTGATTTCCATAGTAATATAGTTAGCTAAAAATCTGCTTTTGTATATAAGGTCTCCACAGGAAAAGCAAATATGAAAACGGCAATTTTTAAAACAATATTCTGTTTTTCTGTTTAATAAAACGAATGTTTTCAAATCTGCTTTTATTAAAACACAATAAATATCATCAATTTTTGACATGAAATCTCATTATATACTGTAAATATTTATTACTTTCTAGGGGAAAGATGATGCAGTAGATGACTTCTCATTGTTTCACTCAGAAAGCTGAGTTAGAAGTGAAGCTCCTTTTTATTTTCATAAAAATAAAACAACTCAGAATTTGACATCCATTCCATTTGGACCAGCTAACCAGACAAAACGCAGATGGTACATGTTTCAAGTGCATTTCTTTAGCATTAGAAAAGTTATTAAAGTGATGTTAGCATGAAAACCTTCAAGGTAAAATAGACTAAAAATGTTCAAGGCTATCACACAGATTATTCCTTCTCCAGCTTGTCTCATTCTCTTTCTACATCTAAAGTTTGAAGATCACATACTTTATTTAAATATAGCTAGAATAGCATAGTTCATGATGCTTAGTGTTTATAGATCTGCAAAGAAAATCTATAGAGTGAAATAAAGGCTTAAAAATATAACAAAAGGCACATAAACAATCTTGATATAGGTAGCCCATAGCTCTCTGAGAACTTTCATAGTTCAGTCATGGGTCAGATGTCTACAAACTTATAGACTATTTATTATAGGCATTACTGATCATTGATGTCAATTTACAAATAGATTCTAGAGTACTGAGTATGACTCAGACTATCGAATCTAATTCATGATGCTGTGGTATGAAGTAAAATTTGGAGGTTGAGGAAAATAGAAGACATGCCTTTTGGAATCGGTACCTATGGAGATAGAGTGAAAGGGTGGTGGTGGTCAAAGAGAGTTTGGCGAGTTCTCATGTGGACGTACATATCACTTATGATCGTGCTGTTCAGTGCTCTCTGTGGTAATCAATTCCCTTGTCCAGGCCTCAGTTTTTAAATGTCCAAAATAAGAGGATTAAAAATTACACTTATGACTCAGTCTCTTCATAAGACCCTGAATGTTAAGATTCTATTGAAAGCTAGTGGTACGCATGTATCTATAAACTTCTGCATACAAATTCGAGTGCGTCATAGACTTTCAGTAGTGCTTGCAATAAAGATCCACTAAGCATTGGTTAGGGGCAACTGAAAGAAATATTCTTTAAAAATATATTCTGGTCTCATTGTTAACCCTATTATTTGGTCACAGTCTCATGGTCTTCTTTAAACATCTGTGAATCACCATTTACCTGTAAGTATTATGGTACTAAAAAATCTAAAGTTAATCATATTATTACTCTTTTACATAGAATCTACCTCCTACTTTTAGTTATAAGTCTATAGTTCTAGTTTCATTCCTGGAGACCCCCTCAAAAAATCTTACTTTGTTTATTTTATCTTTACTTTCTTCTGAGCAAATGATGATTAGGAAAGGAAGGAAGAGAAGATTCTACCATCTTTAATGGGTAAATGCAACTTGTGTAAGACCTTAGGCTGCCATGTTAAAATTCGGAAATTTAACCTTTTATCACAGTGCACAGTCATCTTTTCAGACAGAGCCATATAGTAGTTTGATGCTTCTTAATGGTCTCTGGATATTAGATCCAGAAAACAATAGTTAATAGACTAAAACTAATAATGGTGATAGTCAAAATCACAACTAATACCTATTTAATCTGCTTAATATTTGTCTAAGAAATTTGTAGAATTTATAGATGTCCTATGCAAAATAATTAAGGGAATATTTCAATGGGAAATTTCTAATCTTTATATTTAGTTAAAAATCAGTGAATCAAGAAAAAACAGGGCTGGGGATTTAGCTCAGTGGTTTCGCCGCCTGCTGCTGCGCAAGTGCAAGGACCCGAGTTCAATTCCCGGTACCAAAAAAAAAAAAAAAAAGAAAAAGAAAAAGCATTATTTGAATAGTGGCTTTATTGCTAGAAAACTAAAACTGAAGTTGTATGAAATGTCATCTGTGAATAGGAAATGGAAGATCAGGAGATTGATTTTTTTCCCAGAGATTTTGTTATTAATGTGTTAATGTCATAAGATAAAAATACTAAAGGAAATAGAACAAAATAGAGTAAATGAATTTAATGTTTCCAAGTCATGAGAGGAGGAAAAATATAGCCCAGAGATAAAACTTAATCCATTCAACAAAAATAGGAGGAAAAATGTGATGAATAGAAAATATGAAATATGGTGACAGGATGAATTCTGACATCACAATAAATGTGAATGTGATACATCTCTCTGTGAAGATACAGGCTTTGTGTAATCTAATTATCATGTGCAAGTGATGCACAGAAGTATATGCTTGACTTGTTTTGGGCATCCAAATTCTTTTGACTTCTCTCCTTTTTGGAGACTTTTCTCATTATAAATCTTTCTTCTCTATAGTAGAAGTAATATTGTATATCCCCAGCATTGATATGAAAAGACTAAATATCACCAAAAAAATTAAATGTGGCCAACTATCATCTTTTAAAAAAAGATTGCCTTTTTTAAAGACACAGATACCACAGATTTAAATAAATTAGTACTTCATTCTTTAGAATAGTTTTAGGCTTACAGAACAAGTAAGCAGAAAGTACAGTTTCCAAAAGCCCCCTTTGCCTGAGAGCTCCCCTCTGTTCTGAATAATTTCTCCTAGTAACATGTACACTAGTCTAACACACTGATGAACCGATATGGATCCATTATTATGAACTATTTACATTAGAGGTCACTTTTTGTGTTGAATACTATATTTTTGTAAGAACCTGCTGAACTATTTTCAAAAGTAACAGTACAGTTCTCTCGTTCCACATTCTTACCAGTGTTTAATGTCAATGTTTTGGATTTTTACCATTGTAATAGATGTGTATTGGTATTTTATTTTAATTTGCAGTTCCCTAATGACATACATACGATGTTAAGAACCTTTTCATATGTTAGAGATATTTGTAATTGGGTTGTTTTCTTACTGTTAAGTTTAAGGATTATTTGTATATTTTGGACATAAGTTTTTTTTTAAATTCTTTTATTGGTACATTTTAGGTATACAATACATTTACATTTCTCATTGGGAACTTGTACCTTTGCATGATGTGCCTTGGTTCTTATTTTTTCCCCATTCCCTACACTCCCTTCACCCCTCCACCCTTCCCTATTTACAAAGACTTTGTTTCCATTTTTTCCATTTCTCATAATTTTTCCTTTCCCTTCTTTCCTTTCCCCTACCCCTGGGAGGGGTAGAGGAATGGACATAAGTTTTTAATCAGATATCTCACAAATATTTTCTCCCAGGCTTTGGCTTGTTTTCTGGGGTTTTTTTTCTTCACAGTGTCATTCTCAGAAGAAAAGATTTTGTTTTATTTTAATGAAGTCTAACAAAATTTTCTTGCCTGGATCATGTTTTTGGTATTGTATCTAAAAAGCTCCAATTCCATGGTCATCTAGGTTTACAGATTTGCATTTTATATTTAAGCTTATACTTTATTATGAGTTAATTTTTGTAGAGTTAGAAAATGGAAGGTGTATGTCTAAATTTTAAATTTTTTTCTTTTGAGAGAGGTGGTTCTTATAGATGTCTAATTGCTTCAGTAGAATTTGCTGAAAAGACTATCCTTTGTCTATTCAATTGCATTTGTTCCTTTGTCAAAGTTTAGGTGAAAAACAATTTACTGTTTAAGGAGCTGGGCTGAGTGGGGCTGAGTGGGACCGAGCAGTTGCAGCCTGGCTGGGGCCTGCTTCCTCCAGTATGCTCCCAGCTTGCCACCAGGACAGGCTTGGGACCAAGACAGGGTGGGGAGGACCCCCCTGGGCACGCCCACCAGCCCCAGCTTGGCTGAGTAGGGCCGGGTGGGATAGAGCAGGGCCGAGTGGAGCCAAGCAGTTGCAGCCTGGCTGGGACCTGCTTCCTCCGGCTTGCTCCACCAACTTGTGACTAGGACAGGCTTGCGAACAGGACAGGCTTGGGACCAAGACAGGAGGCACAGGGGGACATAAAAGCCATTGTCCTGAGCTCCAGATGTGAACAACACAGAGAGGGCCCCTCTCAGGCTCCATGATGAAAACAAGCCCACTGGAAAAGTGAAGAGAATCTCTGCAATAAAGGCACACCAATCCACCATGCTTGGTAAGTTGGAGGGATCATCAGCTCCCATTGGAACCTGAACTTTCTTCGGGGGAAAGGCATCTGTAACCTGCAATAGAAACTTGCAGAGTGCAACCCTGCAGGTGGACAGGGAGCTCAACTTGGGACTTGCAGCCAAAAATCTGCGTGAATCTCACAGGTCTGGGACTAGCTTACTGAGACTCATTGACTTATAACTACACACTGCTGCCCACATTGTCTATTGTGACAGCAGAGGCATACCCTGAAGGACGCCCTTTATTTTTAAAGGTGATAGATTTATAACTGCCAAAAATTGTCATTCTCTTATGATGTATTTAATGCTATGGTGTTCCTGATTGTATCACTTGGGCTAAGGTGTTGTGATTGGTCTAAACAGTTGTCCATCCTGATGTAATGAAAATGAGATAGCCTCAGAACCATTAGAGATGCAAAACCTAAAGACCAGCTATATCTGGAAGACCTCTGAGAACCAATCATTTCATAAGGGTTCTAAAAACATCAACAAAGATACTTACAATAAGCAACTTCAAAATATCAACCCAGGACCTAAACCAAGGACAGTACCTAAAACAAAAATGAGAAGACATTTAAGCAAGTCACAAACTCAGACTTCCACCCTCCAAAAGGCAAATTCTGGGGGAAATGAGGTGGAAAAGTCTGATAATCAACCACCTGGACACCCTGAGCTGATAGCACAGGAAGTAACAAAACAGATGAATGAGGCTCTAGAAAAATTCAAAGCAGAAATAATCTCCCAGATAACTACAGG